>JACEIK010003806.1:29278-94257 GCA_018107945.1 Datura stramonium | reverse complement strand
TTAAGATCACACTAGAAATGGATAGTTAGAGGAATGGGTCCAGTCCCTGTGGGTTCGACATTCCGGTTCTTAAAAAAAGCCATTATATTACTTGCACGACCCGTACACTTGCGGACATGCTTAATGCGGGAGCGAACAACCTCCTATGGGACTATCCCCAGACCAAATGGCCCTTTTCATAGTGATATCACACTTTCACGGTCAGACCCTTGGCAAGGTATGGACACCCTCCCGACTAGGGTTACAAGTCGGGCTTCATGTGTGCTCATATTAAGAGAATCTCCCACTGTTCCTCATGATTTATGCATATTTATGATTATGTATATGGGATTAAGTCATGTTAAATAAGGCCTTTATCTTACGATTATGATTATGATTACATTAAGAATGTTTTGAAAACCTTGAGCCTTATGTTATGTATGATATTTATGATATGAGCATGATGCCCACTTTCATAATCATTTATGAGATTTCTATATTTTTAATGTACGATTTACTTACCTTGAATACTCAATACATTCCAAGTACTGACCGCATACTTTCTATGTTGTATCATTTCATGATACAAGACCCGGCTCTCAAGCTCACTCTCCTCGGTAGCTCCTCAGAGTTCGCTATCAGCTTATTTGGTGAGTCCTCATGTTTCGAGGGCCATATGTTTAGACTCTATGCTTTTCTTTTGGTTTCAGAATTGTTGGGTTAGTTGGGGAAGTTGTCCTATTAGCCCATATTTTATGATTAGAGGCTTTTCAGACTATAAGTTGTATTCAGCCGTCATGTATAGATTGTGTGTTGTCCTTTCTCTGTATTTATGACATTTTTACGTTTTTATTATGTTAATTATTCCGCTTATGTGATATCATTAGATGCACGCTTATGCCATGGGTTGACTTGGGGTCTCTCGGGGTTTCTTGTCCCGTGTCTACGATCTGGGTGTATGTTCAGGTCGTGACAAACTTCGTATAAGAGCCATAGGTTTTGAGGTGTCCTAGGGAATCTGAAAGACGCGTTAAGTAGAGCCTTTTTCATGGGTGTGAAGCGCGCCACACTTATGAAGAAGGGGATACTAGACGTTTAGGAAATGTCTCCTTCTTTCCTGGTCTATGTCGTGTGATGAAAAGTCCTCTACGCTTCTGATTGGTGCTATTCACATTTGCAGCATCACACCTCCACGCCGAGTGAACCCCATAAGGAATGGTAACGGAAATGATCATGAGGGTGCCAATGGTGAGGAGCATTAGCTAGCCCCACCCATTCACGAGGAGCACGCACCAGAGCCAGCTGCCCACGCTATGTTTAGGGCAGCGATTTAGATGTTGGCACAGGCCATGACAGCCCAGGTTCAGAATCAGACAGTGGCATATTGGCCTCAGTATGGGAATACGGTGGCAGCTAGGGTGAGGGATTTCTTGAGAATGAACCCTCCTGAGTTCACGGGGTTCAAGGTGGATGAGGACCCCCACGATTTCATTGAGGAGATTCTGAAGATCACCCAGGTCATGGGTTGAACAATGGAGAGTGTGTTGACTTGACCTCCTATCAGCTAAAGGGGTAGCTCACATATGGTTTAAGCAATGGAGAGATGCCAAGGTAGTGGGTGCAGGCCTGATAGGTTAGGAAGAGTTTCATATGGCATTTATGGACCGGTTCTTCCCTTGGGAGATGAGGGAGCTCAAGGTGGCCGAGTTTTTTAATTTGAAACAGGGTAACATGTCCGTTCAGGAGTACGCATTAGAGTTCACCCAATTATCCAAGTATGCTCCAAAATTGGTGGCGGACTAGAGGGCTCGGGTGAGTCATTTTGTGCATGGGGTGGCGGATTATTTGGATAAGGATTGCAGGATCCCATGCTACATCAGGATATTGACTTTCCCTATATTGTATTGCATGCAGAATAGATGGAGTCGGTCTACCAGAGGTAGAGGGAGTCCAAGAGGGCCAGGACCGACAGCTATGGGGTTTCTTAGGTCAGGTCAGGGGTGGAAAACACCAGCAGTCCCAACACAGGTCTATCGCTCTAGCTCCGTCATCGGCCAGCACGCCATCTAGGTTCAGAGGAGATCATAGGAGTAAGGATTCAGGCTCGAGGGATCAGGGTAGCATGCAGGTGGAGCGCACTTTTCCAGCTTGTGTTAAGTGCGGCAAGAATCATCCTGGGAGGTTCTTAGTTGGCTCAGATGCTTGTTTCGAGTGTGAAAAGCCCGGACACAGACTTAGGGATTGCCCCTCAGCCAGATCAGGGATTGGAGGAGCTCGTATGACATCAGCCAGTTCTGCCGCTCCAACACCACATCCCCCTCAGTAGGGTGTCTCTACTATTTCAGTAGGCGGTCAATGCCAAAATAGGTTTTATGCTCTAGTACCCCGCCAGGAGTAGGAGGCTTCGCCAGACGTGGTCACTGGTATGTTACATTTCTTCGATATTGATTCTTATACCTTGTTAGATCCAGGAGCTACTTTATCTTTTGTGACTCCCTATATTGCGAGTAGTTTTGGGGTTAGCCTTGAAATTTTGCCAGAACCATTCTCAGTCTCTCCCCCAATCTGTGAATCAATTGTAGCTAGGCGGGTGTATAGAGGTTTCCCCATCACAGTATTGCATAAGGTTACCTTCGCAGACTTAGTGGAGTTATCTATGACTTACTTTGACATCATTTTGGGTATGGATTGGTTGTTTGCATGTTATGCTTCGATAAATTATTGGACTCGTGCAGTGGAATTCTGATTTCTAGGTGAGTCGATTTTAGAGTGGAAGGGGCCAGCCGGTCGGTTTATTTCATATCTTAAGTCTAGGAAAATGATATCTATGGGTTACATGTATCACCTAGTTAGGGTTAAGGATGTTGAGTCTGAAACCCCAACTATCCAGTCAGTTCTGATAATGTGTGAGTATTTGGAGGTTTTTCTCGATGATTTGCCAGGTGTTCCTCCTGAGAGGGAAATTGATTTCAGCAATGCTCTCTTACTCGATACACAACCTATCTCTATTCCTCCGTACATGATGGCTCCAACCGAGCTAAAAGAGTTGAAGGATCAGTTGAAGGACCTGTCGAATAAGGGCTTTATTAGGCTGAATAAGTTCCATGGGGTGCACCAGTGTTATTTATTCGAAAGAAAGATGGTCCTCTACGGATGTGCATTGATTACCAGTAGTTGAATAAGGTCAGTGTCAAGAACAGGTTCCCCTTACCCAGGATTAATGATTTATTTTACCAGCTCCAGTTTGCCAGATGTTTCTGAAAGATAGATCTTAGGTCCGGGTATCATCAGCTCAAAGTTTAGGGGTGTGATATCCTGAAAACATGAGAGTAGTGCTTCAGACCCTCAAGGATCATCAGTTGTATGAAAAAAATTGCAAGTGTGAGTTTTGGTTGGACTCCATGGAATTTTCAGGTCATGTGGTATTGAGTGAGGGCATAATAGTGGATTCTCATAAAATTGAAGCGGTAAAGAATTGGCCCAGACCGGTGAATCCTTTAGAAATTCAGAGTTTCTTGGGTTTAGCAGGCTACTATCGGAGGTTTGTGGAGAGATTTTCATAAATTTCAGCACCATTGACCAAGTTGACTAAGAAAAAGGTAAAGTTCCAATGGTCAGAGGCTTGTGAGAAATGCTTCCAAGAGTTGAAGACTCGACTCACTTCAGCACCAGTGTTGACCCTACTCGAGGGTACCAATAGTTTTGTAGTATGTTGTGATGCTTGGAGAATCGGACTTGGGTGTGTTTTTCTGCCACACAGGGAAGTGATAGCGTATGCCTCGAGACAGTTGAAAACCCATGAGAGGAATTACCCACCCATGATCTTGAGTTGGCCACGGTGGTGTTTGCATTGAAGATATGGAAGCATTACTTGTATGGGGTCCACGTGGATGTATTTATGGACCACAAAATCTTGCAATATGTGTTTACACAAAAGGATCTCAATCTTCGACAAAGGAGGTGGTTGGAGCTACTTAAGGACTATGATATGAGTGTTCTTTACCACCCAGGTAAGGCTAATGTGGTAGCGGGCACACTTAGTAGGCTCTCGATGGAGAGTGTGTCTCACGTGGATGAAGGAAAGAAAGAGTTGGCGAAAGATGTCTATAGACTTATAAATTAAGGATTTGGTATAGTTGGTCATGATAGTGTAGTGATTCTATCCCTCCCCTACGTTTTCTTTTTCCTTCCAACCCCAAATTTCAAGGTTGGGAGTTAGATTAGTTGACTCGACCGATGGCGGTGTTGTTGTGCAAAATGAATCTGAATTGTCCTTGGTGACTGATGTGAAGGCTAGGCAAGATGAGGATTCTATGTTGGTAAAGCTGAAATAAGCCGTCAGGAGTCAAAAGGTGGAGGTTTTCTCCCAAGGGGGAGATGGTGTGTTGCGGTACCAGGTTCGTCTGTGTGTTCAAGACGTAGATGATTTGAGAGACCGGATATTGCACCAGGCATATGGATCCAGGTACTATATCCATCCGGGTGCCACCAAGATGTATCATGATTTGCGGGAAATATATTGGTGAAACGGCATGAAGAGGGATATTGCATAATTCATAGCCAAGAGCCCGAATTTTCAGCAAGTGAAGGTCGAGCACCAATGGCCGGGAAGCGTACTTCAGGACATTACCATTCCCACTTTGAAGTGGGAAGAGATTAATATTGATTTCATTACCGGCCTACCTCGTACTCGCTGACAGTATGATTCTATATGGGTAGTGGTAGACAGGTTGACCAAGGCTGCAAACTTTCTACCAGTCAAAACCACAGATTTAGTGGAAGACTATGCCAAATTGTATATTCGGGAGTTGGTTGGGTTACATAGAGTTCCCTTATCCATTTTTTCAAATCGAGGTACTCAGTTTACCTCCAAGTTTTGGTGGTTAATTCATTAGGGGCTTGGGACTCAAGTTAAGCTCGGCACAACCTTTCATCCGCAAATGGATGGTCAAGCCAAACAAACAATACAGACTCTCAAGGACATGTTGAGAGCATGTGTGATGGATTTCAAAGGTAGCTGGGATGATCATTTTCCTTTGATTGAATTTGTTTATAATAACATCTATCACTCTAGCATCCAAATGGCACCGTTCGAGGCTCTTTATGGACAAAGGTGTAGATCGCCCATTGGATGGTTTGAGGTTGGTGAGGCAGCTATGATAGGGCCTGATTCGGTTAATGAGGCTATGGTAAAGGTTAAGTTGATAAGGGACCGGTTGAAAATTGCTCAGAGTCATCAAAAGTCATATGCGGATGTGAGAAGAAGAGATTTGGAATTTGAGGTACACAATTGGGTGTTTCTGAAGGTATCTCCCATGAGGGGAGTCATGCAGTTTGGAAAGATAGGAAAACCCAATCCCCGCTATGTTGGCCCATAGAGATCACGAGAAGAGTTGGTAAAGTAGCATATGAGTTGGACCTACCCTCACAGTTATCTTCTGTACATCTCGTGTTTCATGTGTCGCTTTTGAAGAAGTGCTTGGGAGATCCAACTCTAGTAGTCCTAGTGGACAGCGTCGGTGTAGAAGATAGCCTCAACTATGAAGAAGTTCCTGTGGAAATATTAGACCATCAAGTTCGGAGACTAAGGAACAAAAAAGTAGCTTCAGTTAAAGTACTATGGAGAAATCAGCATGTTGAAGGAGCTACATGGGAAGCCGAAGCGGATATGATGGCTAAATACCCTCACCTATTCCCTACCGGCTCAGTTTTAGTTTGAGGTATCAATTTTACCCTAATTCCCTGATCAATTTTCATGTTCAGTTCATGTGCGCAAGTATGATTTATATTATGATAGATGTATGTGATGTCTAAATTCAGTTTCACTATGTAGTTTTTTTCGGAGGTAGTCATTTCGTCAATTTTCGGCTTAAATAATCAGTATTGGAGTATGATAATTGTATATTTCTATTTTCTGCTTGTTTCTAACATTCGAGGATGAATATTCCCAAGGGGGATATATTGTTATACCCCGAGAACTCAATGATTGGACTCGGGAGTTGAAATGGGGAAAAATAGAAAATCTAGGTTACAGGTGCAGAACGAGTCGTTGGACGACTTGTGAGAAGAGCCCACAAGTCGTCAGGTGACTCGATGGGAGGCTTGGGGAAGCTGGGAAGGATTGAAGGGCAAGGGGTCCTCACGAGCGTGGGTACGAATCGTGGTCAGGCACCACAAGTCGTCAAGTCATCCGTGGGGTGAGGGTGAAGAATAAATGGAGGAAGTCAACCAATGAACTTAACGGGAGGAGACCATGACTCGTCACGTCAGACAATAAGTCGTGGTAAGAGTCGTTGGATGAGATATCAGTAAATTTACATAAGGGAGGCAGTGTACTTGATGATTGGTGACTACGAATCGTGGTCACCCCTAACGAGTCGTTACGTCATCCGTTAGGAGCCCAGTGATCAGCCAAGACAGTGAACCCAACGAGCCACATGACGAGTCGTGAGTACTAGTAACGAGTTGTCAGGTCACCCGTCAGGATCACCTGACAGTTATTTTTCTGCTAATTAATAAGGGATTTTAGGTAAATTTCTAAGATTCTAAGGCCTAAACTATGACATATTGGGTTATGAATAGAGAAATTTAAAGGGGTTAAGTTCAGTTTTCACTTCATTCATTCATGCATGCAAGGTAGGGGAATTGGGAGAGTGATTCAAGCTTAGAACTCATCAATTCATNCTCATCAATTCATTGCAATTTCTTCTTGGGTTATCAAGAGAGGTTAAGAACTAGTAATCCCAGGTATGTAAGGTTCTCAATGGGTGGTTTCTTCCACACCAATGCCCTTCCTCTACGATTTTACTAAAATTTCAATAAGAACTCACGGGGTATTGAACTTAATTTAATTAAAATTCTAATTATTGATAATGGGCTTCATGATTTTTGTATCTAATTATATCTTTGGGTTTTGATCAATTTTTGTAGCTTAAACTAATTATAATATTATTGATTTGGATTTCTATGCATTTAAGCCTAATTATGCATGCCCCATGATGAATTGATTTATGATCAACTCTCCCATTGATGATATTTACAAGACCAGTATGAATTATGATTTAAATCATGAATTTATTATGTTACCCATTATGGTTTTTTGTGATATTCAAGCTATATGCATGATCTCCATGTATGTATGAACCTTATGAATCATGAATTATGTTTTGGCCAACTCACAAGCCTCGTTTCATGGCTAGTTCACGTATGTATGAGTATATTTATAAGTATCATGATTTAACTAGCCCATGAATTCATGTATGTTATACTATGAGCACTATATATATTTTGGGAGTAGTATCGAACACCGAGTATGTTCGAGGCCTAGGTTTTGCCCCGGATCTCATAAACTACGTGCCACTGTAGGTATGTTAGGACCTCCTATGGGACTGTCCCTGGCCCAAATGGCCCTTTTTATGGTGATATCACACTTTCATGGTCCTACCATTGGCAAGGTACAGACACCCTCCCGACTAGGGTTACAAGTCGGGCTTCATGTGTGCTCATATGGGGTATGTCGGTTAAGAGAATCTCTCACTGTTCCTCATGATTTATGAATGTTTATTATTATGTATATGGGCTCAGTCATGTTAAATAAGGCCTTTCTCTTACGATTATGATTACGATTATATTACGATTGTTTTGAAAACCTTGAGCCTAATGTTATGGTACGATATTTATGATATGAGCATGATGTCCCATTCTTATAATCATTTAAGATATTTCTATATTTTAAATGTTTATTTTACTTACCTTGCATACTTAGTACATTCCAAATACTGACTGCATACTTTCTATGCTGAATCGTTTTATAATACAGGACCCCGCTCTTAGGCTCACTCTCCTCAGTAGCTCCTCAGAGTTCGCTATCAGCTTATTTGGTGACTCCTCATGTTCCGAGGGCCATATGTTCATACTCTATGCTTTTCTTTCAGTTTCATAATTGTTGGGTTAGTTTGGGAAGTTGTCCCATCAGCCCGTCTTTTATGATTAGAGGCTTTTCAAACTATATGTTGTATTCAGCCGTCATGTATGGATTGTGTATTGTCCTTTCTCCGTTTATATCACATGTTTACGTTTTTATTATGTTAAGTCTTCCATTTATGTGATTGGATTAGATGCACACTTATGCAATTAGTTTACTTGGGGTCTCTTGGGGCTCCTTGTCCTGTGTCTATGATCTGGGTGTACGTTCGGGTCGTGACATGAGCTGGGACCTCGGATCGAGACACGGGACCTAGAACCAAGAGTGACTCCAAGTCAACCCATGGCATGAACATAGAGGCTAAAGAGCATAACTTAATGGAAGAGTGATAAACTTAACATGAATATGCCAAAGTATACACACATGATATTGATAAATCGAGTAAACACTAACATGTTGAAATTCTACATACTGCTTGAAAAGCCTCTATCATAACCGATGCGGTGACGGGAAAACATCACCAACTAGCTTGACAAAAGTCTTGAACTAAAATAACAAAATAAAACACTAAGCTAAGTGTCATCGGAAGATGAGGACTCACTAACACTGCCTAGCAAGACTGATACGGAAACAGGACTAATGGCGCGATTGAGTCTAATCTCTTAGACCTGTATCATGACGCTGTTGAGTCAGTACTTTGAATGTACTGAGTATGCAAGGTAACTAAAAATATACTAAAAAAATAGATAAAAGTTCATAAGTGTAGGGCATTTCAAACATGAAATAATAATCATAGCTTAAACATGACGACTCAAGGTTTTCAAAATCATTCATAAACTAGTCTTAACCGTAATCATAAGCGAAACCTTGTAAAACATAACTTGAGCAAAATTATCATAATCATGATCATGCATAAAACATAAGGAACAATGAGAGGACTCATCATGCCCTAACTATATCGCTTTAGTGGGTAGAGACGTCCCAGGATTACAAGGCAAGGGACATACATAGTGTAATATCACTAATGGGACCCATCAAGATTCTAGGGACCTACCTAGAGTCTATGAATACAAACCTACATTGGTGCGTAGTTCTGAGACCATAGAGTTTACTTGAACGCCGGGCCTACTCGATGCTAGACACTGCTCCCAAAAACATGCACATGAAGGCTCATATAATAATTGTGAAATCATAAATGAAATTCATGGCTAGTTAAACCATAACATACTTGATCATACATTAAATACATTATTAACCATGAAAAAGGGCCCGTGAGTCAGCCAAAATCATAAACTCATAAATCATGAAGAACAACATGCTTTAGAAATCGTCATACTTTAGATTCATAAATTCATGAAGAGTACTTATAGGAAATAATATCATAAACCATAAATTATGAATTAGGGTTGATGAGAATCGACATCATAATAAAATCATAAACTTAACTTTTCATGAAACTTGCATAATTGGTCATAATTTTTCTAAAATTTGAGATCATGAATTAATAATAAAAATAGGTATAAAATCTATCCATAGATCTCAAAATATACTTTCAAGCATGAAGGGACTATACCCATAAATAAATCGTAGAGAATTTCATAAAAGTTGGGATAAAACCCCAATAGGATCATATTTGAATCAACACTTGAATTCATGAATTTGATGAGAAATTTTAGGCATGGGAGGGAAAGGAAACTCTCATTCATAGTCCTACATACCTGGGTAAAATGATTTTTATCTTGACTTCAAAAGCCTAAGAGATGTAAGCTTGATATTCAATGGAACCCTCTAAACTTGTATGCATGGGAGTTGAATGAACTAGAATAGGTTAAAATCCTATAATACACTCCTTTCAGGGTTTAAAATGATGTAGTTTAGGGCTTAGGAGCTCAGGATTCACGAAAATACCCTTAATGAATTCACAGATAAAACTAATTTGCCAGTTGTCACGAATCATACCATGAGACATACAATCCTCTTACGACTCTTAGTATCCTCCC
Organism: Datura stramonium; assembly: GCA_018107945.1. Taxonomy (NCBI): domain Eukaryota; kingdom Viridiplantae; phylum Streptophyta; class Magnoliopsida; order Solanales; family Solanaceae; genus Datura; species Datura stramonium. Next base: position 84,354 of record JACEIK010003806.1, on the reverse strand, counting down.
ATACTGACCTGGTCCAAAATGTCCAACCCTCTAAATATTTCCACGAATCTTACGACGATCCATAACTCAGTTGTATGAGTTGTACCATCACTCGTACCATCAATCACTAGATAGCTCCAAAGACATCCTATGACTCCTGATCACGGGTCATACTTGCACACTACGATTCGTAGTTGGAACTCGTGGTCTGGGGAAAAAAATCTCTAACCTTATCCACGGGTCTTCCTACGAATCGTACTACCAAACTACGACTTGTAGGTTGAGTCATACTGAGGCCAAAATGTAGATTTTCTACTACACTCATTTTAAATCCTCTTATCTAGTCTTAGGAACCTTCGGGGTATTACACGTAATCACCATACCGAGTCTTGAAGGCTATCTTTGAAATGTCACCATCTCTAACTCTGAGTTGATGATAGCTGTATCTAAGGTATATCTTTGAGAAGTACTTAGCACTCTGTAATTGGTCAAACAAGTCATAAATCCTAGGGAGAGGATACTTATTCTTTGTTGTGACCTTGTTCAACTATCAATAATCAATGCACAATCTAAGGGAATCATCCTTATTCCAAACTAAGAGAATTGGAGCACCCCATGAGGATTTACTAATGGAACACTTATCTAGGAGATCTTTCAACTCCTTTAGCTCACCTTGAGCCATTCATAAGGAGGAATAGATATAGGCTACGTATTAGGGAGAAGGTCAATACCAAAATCAATCTCCTGCTTAGGAAGGACTCCTGGTAGATCATCTTGAAACACCTCCGGATACTCGCATACAACAGGAACGACTGAAGAATAAGGGTCTCAGACGTAGCATCCCTAACCCAAACTAGATGATACATGCAACCCTTAGAGATCATCTTCCTAGCCTTGAGATACAAAACAAAGCATCTTATAGGCATAACAGAACTACCTTTCCATTCTAGGACTGGCTTTACTTGGAAATCGAAACTTTACCGTACGAGTTCTACAATGGACTCAGGCATAACATGCATGTAACCAATCCATACAAAAAATAACATCGAAATTAGTTATATCTAACACCACTAGGTCAGCTGAGGTGACTTTCTAAAGGATTGTGACAGGGCAATTTCTGTATATCCGTCGTGCTATAACTGACTTACCGACTGGAGTGGAGATTGAGAAGGTTTCTTACAAGGTTTGTTGACTGACTACAAAACTAACAGCAACATGAGGAGTCAAAAAAGATTAGGTAGACCTTGGATCTAACAATGCATACACATAAATATGGAATACTCGTAACATACCAGGGACCACATCGGGAGAGACCTTCTTCTCCTGATGAGATGATAGTGCATAAAATCTATTCTGACGCTGGCCACCACCTGCACTAGTGGATGCACCCTTCTAAGCTAAACATGTCGGTGGAGCTGCTAAACTTGTGGTTGGGTCACGAATTTTACCATAGAGCTATCTGGCGGAAGGGCAGTCTTTGAGCATGCGTCGGGGCTTCCCACACCTGAAGCATGCACCTGGACCGCTAAGCACTCTCCAGTGCACCTCCTACCACATCTCCCACAAGTTGAAATGTTGGGGTCTCTTGACATGCTTCCCTGACCTCTAGAGCCTGATGCTCTACCCCTCTGATCACGCCTAGGTCTGGATAGAACACTGGCTGATGACAGAGCTGGGGTTTATGACCTCTGGTGGGACTGAGGGTGATGTCCACCACCAGACCTCTACTAGGACCATCCATAACTCTCTGTTTTGTCCCTCTTGGCTTCTCTCTCCTTCACACTCATCTGCTCCGCCTCTATCTACTGGGTATATATTACCAATCACTAGAAATCTATTTCATTGATTAACATGGAGGTCCTGCACTCCTTGACCAAAGAATATGCAACTCTATTCACTAATCTGCTCACACGAGCCCTAGGATCAGCGACAATCTCCGACGCATACTTTGATAGACGGGTAAACTCCAAAGGTATACTCTTGAACTGTCCCATGGTTCTTCTTCAAGTTGACGAACTCTATCGCCATTGCCTCCCTCAACTCTCTAGGGAAGAGTTGTCTAGGAAAGCAGTCATGAACTCATCCCAACTTACAGGGACTACTCTCACTCCCATACTATCCTTCCACTAGCGAAACCATATGTAGGCAACCCCCTTTAGCTGATAGCAGGAGAAATCTGCACTCTCCTCTCCCGTCACCCCTATAATCTGGGTGAACTTCTACACCTCCTCAAGGAACTCATCCAGGTCCTTATGCATCTTAGACCCAAGAAACTTAGGTGGGTTTATCTTGAGAAAGTCTCGCACTCTCGCCGTTGTTGCATTCTCATTCTGGGGAACATGGGCCATTGCCTGCTGGTTGACCTAAGTGGTCATGGCCTATGCCAATATCTAAAATGCCACTCTGAACTTTTCATGAGTGACCTACTCAGGCAAAGGATCTGCAGGTGCTAGCAGGGCTTACAGATGCTCATCTCAATTTCCTTTGTAATGGACGTTTCTATTGATATTCCTTCTACCATTAACTCAACATTATGAGTTATAGGAATAGAGAGGTACTTCATCACACGACATAGATCATGAAAGAAGAAAATTTTCCTAAAATATTTCGTAGCCTCTTCCTCATAAGTGTGGCGCGCTTCACACTCATGAAAAAGACTCTACTTAACGTGGCTTTTAGACATCTTAGGACACACCTAAACCTTTTCTATGATACCAAGTTTGTCGCGACCTGAGATGGGACCCCGAATCGAGACACGGGACCTAGAACCACGTATGGCTCCAAGTCAACCCATGGCATGTGCATAGCAACTCAAGAGCATAAACTAAAGAGGAAAATGATAACTTAAACATGAATAAGTGGAAGACTGAATAACATAAAGCGAATACCATACGAATACATCACGATGCTGAATCTCAATCTGAACATACTAGTCTATCTGATAAGCCTCTACTATTTGATAAGATGCTGGGACATGCCCACAACTATCTCCAAGTCTGAAACAAAACTAACATGATCAACATAACTAAATGAAAATCCCCGAGAGATGAGAACTCACCCAATAGGGATAATTTGACTAAGAGAGAAGTGAGCTATCACCAAGACTAAGCTAGATAACCTTAACCTCTATCATGAAACAATATAGAATAGAGAACGCGGTCAGTACTTTGAATGTACTGAGTATGCAAGGTAAGTAAAACATGCTTAGTAAAGGTTAACTGAAATCATGCACATAAACATAAATCGAATAGAACATGAGAGTAAGAACTATATGCTGAAAATTGTATGTCAGACATACATAGTCATAAGCTAGTTATCATAACTAAACATAGTGACTCAAGATTTAGAAATAGAATCATATGACTTTCCATAGCTGAAATCGTAAGTAAAAGATCATAAACTGATCATTTGGTCAAATCTATTGTAAAACATAATATCATAAGTCATGAACTTGAGTAACTAAAATCATAAGGAACAATGGGAGACTTGTCATAACTGACACCATCACAATAAAGCTTATGGTGATGCCCTAACTATCACCCTCAAGTGGGAAGAACCTTCCAAAATTTTGCAAGGGCTAAGGATGCTAAACTATGATATCGATATCAAGTTGAGGCCTCTTGGGGCAGGGGGGAAAATCTCTTGAGAGGTCCAAAACATGTGTAAATATACTTACGTTGGCGCGTAGTTTTGAGAGTGGGTAACATCGAATCCCAAGCCTTCTCGATGCTAGAGACTACTCCCAAACACATGCTTAGTGCTCACATTGTTTTACAGTGAAGCTGAAATCATAATTTATACACAGCTTGAAATCTAAACATTAGGAGTCTTGACTCCAAAACATATCATAAGCTGCATTGGGAGTCTTGACTCCAAACTATATGATAAGCTGATCTTATTAGCCTTGGCTAAATCATAAAAACATACTTAATTTGTATAGGCTTGCCAAAATCATAAAATCATGCATACTTGAGATAGACTTCATAAGTCAAAATCATGGATTCATATGTGGGAGGTTTATAAACATGCATTCATGCTAATTATCTCATCATACTTTAAATCATTAATCATAAGCTTGAATTTTCGTAAAATTTACATAATAGGGCATAATTTCTAATAAGTTGAAATCATAAATTTATAATAAATTTGAGAAAAAATCTACCCATTAGACTTTAAGATATACTTTTTAACATTAGGGGATTATACCCATAAACATATCATAGATAATTTCATAAAAGTGGATTAAAACCCTAGAAGTCAATGCACTTAATTAAGAACTTGACTTCATGAAGTTGAGGGAAAATTTTGGCATGAGAGTGAAAGGAAACCCTCTTTCATAGCCCTACATACCTGGGTAAACTAATCTTCAAACTATCCTAGAAAGAAAAAGAGAATTGGGGAGAATTCTAGCTTGATCTTGAATAGAAATCTCAATAACATGCATGCATGAGTGCCTAATGACTTAGAATAGGCTAAACCCTCTCAGAACACTCCTTTCATGACTTAAAATGACATCATTAGGAAGTTAGATGCTTAGGAATTAAAAAGTTACCCTTAATGATTCGTGTGGAAAATACTTACTGTCAGTCACCACGACTTGTACCACGAGTCGTACAATCAACCTATGACTCGTGGTTTTTTCCCCTAGCTAGCCAGTCCATTTTATCCAACTCTCTAATTATTTCCATGACTCGTAGTTCCCTATTATGAGTCATACAATCACTCATAGGACCAACACCTAATAAACAAATAGCATACTATGACTCTGTGACAAGTTGTACCACCAAATCCTGACTCGTGGTCTGCGGAATGAGCCTATGAACTATACCACGGGTCTTCCCACGACCCGTACTATCTTACTACGACCCTTACCACCAGTCATATTGAGAGAAAATTGCTGATATTTCTATTGAACATATTCAACTTCCCGAACCTAGTCTTAGGAAACTTTGGGGTGTTACATGGCCTCTACCATTGCAATGTCTATCTAAAGGGAATCTCTGAGCATGTGTCCAGGATACCCACACCCAAAGCACACGCCTGAACCTGCTAAGCACTCTCCGGTGTGCCTCCTACCACATCTCCCTCAAGCTAAAATGTTGGGCTCCCCTGACATGCTCCCTTGACCTCTCGAGCCTGATGCTCAACCCCTCTGATCATGCCTAGATCTGGACAGAACACTCGCTGATGATGGAGCTAGGGCTGACGACCTTTGGTGGGATTGAGGGCAATGTCGACCACCAGACCTCTGCTGGAACTCTCCAAAACTCCCTGTCCTAGCCCTCTTAGCCTCTCTCTCCATATGCTCCGCCTCTTACTGCTAGGCATATATGACAACCAAGAGAAATCTATGTAATTGATCAAAATGTCAGTGACCACATCGAGTGAGACCTCCTTCTTCTAACGAGATGATAGTGCATAAAATCTATTTTGACGCTGGCCACCACCTGCACTAGTGGATGCACCCTGCTGAGCTAAATGTGTTGGTGGAGCTGCTGAACTGGTGGCTAGGTCATGACCTTTACCATAGCCCAGTCTTGCTGAAGGACAGTCTCTGAGCATATGTCTGGGCTTCCTACACCTAAAGCATGCGCCTGAACCCCCTAAGCACTCTCCAGTGTGCTTCCTGCCATATCTCCCATAAGCTGAAATGTTGGGCTCTCCTGACATGCTTCCCTGACCTCTAGAACCTGATGGTCTACCCCTCTGATAATACCTAGGTCTAGACAGAACACTGGCTATTTATGGAGTTGGGGTTGACGACCTCTGGTGGGATTGAAGGTGTTGTCCACCACCAGACCTCTGTTGGAACTATCCATAACTCCCTATGCTAGCCTTCTTGGCCTCTCTCTCCTTCTCCTTCATCTACTCCGCTCTTTCTGCTAGGCATATATGACTAACCGCGAGAAATCTATGTAACTGCTGAAATCTATGTTAACATCAACATATCGTCCCGCACTTAACTAGGAATCTCGCCACTCCATTCACAAAACTTTCTCACATGAGCCCTCAGGGATCAAGAACTATCCTCGGTGTATACTTAGACAACCGGTAAACTCCAAGGCATACCGACAGCTCTTTTGTTTTTCTTCAAGTTGACGAACTCTTCACTTTTCCTTCCTTAGGCCCCTAAGGAAGAACCTATCCAATAAGTAGTCACAAACACATCCCAACCTGTGGAACTCATCCATCTCTCTATTATCCTTCCACCGATGGAACCATATGCGAAAGCAACCCCTTTCACTCGATAGCAGCTAAACTCCGCACTCTCCTTCCCCTCACCCTCATTATTTGGGTGATCTTCTGCACGTCCTCAAGGAACTCATGCGGGTTCTCATACACTAATCCACGAAACTCGGTGGGTTTGTCCTGGGAAAGTCTCGCACTCTCTCCGCCTCGTAGCAATTTCACTGGGAAAATAAAATTTCCTACCTAGCTGACTTAAGTGGTCATGGCTTGTGCCAATATCTCGAAATGCAGCTCCGAACTCGCATGAGTGATTTGCCTATGATTTGCCGGTGTCGAGGGGCTTGCTAATGCTCATCTCCATTTCCATTATCATGGTTATTTCCATTGCTATTTCTTCTAATATAAACTTAGTGTGAGGCATATTTCTGCAAACGCGTATAGAACAGTTAGAGGAATAGAGAGGCACTTCATCGCATGACATAGATCATGAAAGGAGGGAAATTTCCTTAAATATTTTTACAGCTCTTCCTCATAAGTGTGGCCATTACTGTCACCACTCCGAACATAGGCCCAGATCGAGACATGAGATAAGAAAGCCCGAGAGGCTCCAAGTTGATCCATGGAATGAACATACATCTACGAAATCATATTAAAGTAGAAGATCATCATAAACAGTATAACAAAAGTCTAAACAAACATAACATCTGATTACATGCACAAGTCTAAGTTGAATACAACTATGTATGAAAAAAGCCTTTTAACAATGACGCAGTTGATGGGACAAGACCCCAACTAACTCACTATAGTTTGAAAACTGAAAAGATGAAATACAACTGATAAGAAGAGCCCTCTCAAGGTGAGGATTCACTAATCAGAGGCTGAGGAAAGCTAACTCGGAATCTGACTAGTGGCGTGACTAAGCTTCATATTAGAGCTCAGATTATAAGATGATACAACATAGAGTATGTTGTTAGTACTTGAATGTACCGGTATGTGTAAGGTGGGCAAAACAGATAGTTAAAATATATAAGAGTTCATAAGAGTAGGACAACATGATCATAACGTAAATATCATAATTCAAACATAAAGGCTCAAGGTTTTCAAAACATTTATAAATCAATCATGTTCATAATCATAAGAGAAAAGCTTTATTAAACATAACTTGATCCAATGTACATAATCATAACCATGCATAAATCATGAGGAACAATGGGAGATTCTTATAACCAGCATATAAGAGCACACATGGAGCCTTACTTGTAAACCCCTAGTCGAGGGTGTTGTACTTTCCCAAGGGTAGAATCATGGAAAGAGGCGTGAAATCACTATGATATGCCCATTCTCGGGCAAAAGGGACAGTCGCAAAGGAGGTCCTATCATAACGTTGGCACATACAGTTTTGAGACTCTGGTATGCTTGATCCTGTGTCTACTTGGTGCCAAATACATTCCAAGACGTATATACAGAAAAGCACATATTATAAAAAAAGGGAAAACATACAGAGATTAATGGGCTAGTTTAAATCATAATAATCATAAGCATGCTTGAAATACATGAATCAGCTATGTAATAAGGCCCATGAGTTGGCCATCATCATAAATCCTTAAATCATGAAATTCATGCATACTAGTAAAACATGTATACACTTAATATTTCATAAATCCATGATAAGTACTTGAGATAAATCATATCATAAAGCATAAAGCATAATTGGGATAATTTAGATCAAGATCATAATGAAATCATAACTTGACTTTTCATAAAAACATATATAATTGGGCATAATTGGATTTAAAATAAAATCTATAAATTTTATATACAAAATAGTCATAAAATCTACCCATGGATCATAAAAAATGATTTAATACATGAAAGGAATTGACCCATAGCTGGATAATTAAAAATTCTACAAGAATTGAAATAAACCTCATAGATCATAAAGCTTGAATTCTAGAATTGAAATCCATGGAATTTGAGAAGAGTTTAGGCATGGGAGGAAAAGGAGCTCTCTATTCATGGCCTCACATACTTGGGTAAATTGATTCTACTCTCTTCCTTGAACACCCAAATGAAATTGAAGAAGAATTGATGAATTCTAAGATTGATCAAATTTCTGCACAGCCTTCTAGTCTTGCATGCATGGAATGGTAAGGCTCAGAATAGGCTTAACTCTCTTAAAATCCTTCTAACTAAGCTTAAAACGGCTTAGTTTAGGACCCTAGGGCTTAGGAATGACGACAATAACCTTAATGAATTTTCGAAAAATCAAGCCGCGTGGCAATGGTCGACACAACGGACCGCTATAGCTCACAGTTCGTTACTATCCTCGTCATCTCATCCCCGACCAATCCTCTTAGATCCTACCACATGACCGGATAGGAAGATTTCCGTTTTCAAGCTCCAACGAATTCATTGCTGCCAACAAACAACACTTCCCCAACTTGGGATTCTTTCAACTGTATCGACAATGGGTCGTTATTTCCAACAACGGGTCATACCGCGACTTGTAACTTCCTCCTTGGTCAAGAATCAACCTCACAATGACTCCATTTGATGACTTGTTTCAATGTCCAATGGGTCATCCCGAGGCTGCCATTTCCTGCAACCGATTCTATAGCTTCTCACCAGAACCTCCCATGGGTCATTTGCCTCACCAATGATCCATTCAATGAGTCGCTTCAGTAGATTTTCATATTTTTCGCCAATTTTCACTTCAAACATTGAACTAGTCTTAGGCACTCCGCATTACACACACCCATGAAAAACTCATCTTAGCGCAGTTTTCGTACACCCTAGGATACTTCTAAACTCTTGTTTCGATGCTCAAGTTTGTCACGACTGAAATGAACCCTGGACGAGACGGACCTAGAACCATGAATGGCTCCAAGTAAACTCATGGCATGTGCATAGAATGACTTAAAGCATAATTAAGCGAAAACATATGAGCATGAATAAGAAGAAGAATGGATATCATAATCGTATATCGTTTAATACATCATGACACTGAATCTCAAGTTGAACATGCCGTCTATATCCGAAAAGCCTCTATTATTCTTATGAGATGTCGGGACAATCCCCTCAAACTATATTCTAATATGACACTAAACTAACATGATCAACTTAGCTAAATGAATGCCCCGAAAGATGAGGACTCACCAACAGGGGCTAACAAGACCGATAGCGAGCTATCACAGCGCAGTTAGATCCACCTAAACCTATATCAATATGAAACAATATAGCGTAGAGTATTTGTCAGCACATTGAATGTACTAAGTATGTAAGGTACGTAAAAGTGTTGAGTAAATTTTAATGAAATCATGCATATAAATATAAGTCAAATAGATCATGAGAGTAAAGACCGCATAGTGAAAATCGTATCTCAAACATACATAGTCATGTCAAGTTATCATAGCTGAACATAGTGACTCAAGATTTGTGGGAATAGATATCATATGACTTTTCATAGCTAAAATTGTAGGTAAAAGCTCATTAACTGATCATTAGATTAAATTTATTGTAAAACATAATATTATAAGTCATGAACATGAGTAATAGGAAACTGTTATAATATGTATATCGCATCACGAATCCATTGATAGAACCCATATATTGATAGAATGACATCATATCGTGCGCCATCTGAACAAATTTTCCAGTGCTGCTGTAATCATAAAACCACAGACAACAGAGCCCGATAAACTTCCAGGTCCCATATACCACATTGGGAAGTGTGTGGCGCTTTTAGGCACTTGAGAACGTAACCAGCTGCCGGCATATTAAATCATCACCAAAGTACAGCACTGTTCTTCGAAACAATCACAAAACCACAACACAGCATTTGAACATACAAAATGTAATGTTGGTGAATAATAATTTATAGGTTTCAACTCACAACACACGCATAGATATACAATCAAAACTCACAAGAGAAGTATAATAATCATAAATAACCATAAAGACACATGGAGAAAAGGTGGCACACTAAATCAAAATCACAGCTACTAAAGATGATCATCATAAGTCAAAATTATGAATTGACAAGCAGGAAGTCTACATACATCAACTGATTGATATTCACACCTGGGAAACAAAACAAAGATCATATTCACAAAACCATACATACAACATCAGGGAGACACCCAAACCAAAACTGCATAACATAGATCTTGAATATCAATATAACACAAAACATAAATACGAAGGAAGAAAATAAAAGATCACACCACAAAATACTAAATTGCCAAAACCATAAAACGAACACACTATAGGGGCAAACTTGTAATAAAACAAAAAAACAGTGGTAACAAAAAAAGGTACACAAAGGTATCAAACTAAAACACAAACAAAAATGCAAATCAAACAGATGAACAAAGACATTGACCAGCACACGTAAAACCATATTCATGTTGGATATATGCACATGTATCAATGAATAGCCAAAACCACAAGATCACTAAGTGGTCAGACACATTAGGAACAGGTTGAACTCGAACACACAACACATCCATAGAAAACATACATCGAAACAATCATCAAGGCACAAATAATACATAATCACAATCATCGTATCATCGATCAGACTGTTGTCAGTATTAAATCATACATGCATTAGCATACTCCATGACCGCCAATCAGTAGGATCTATAAGGTCAAGGTAACCACCAAAGCCACAAACACCCATAATGGTAAAGAACACCAATATATCGGTACGTTAAAACCAAACCATTGCAAGGCAGAGAGAGAGAGATATGTTTGTATATAAGAAGTTGATATTTTCCAAAGCAGGCAAATGTGCCCAAAACAAAAGGTCCAGAATAAAGCTCAAAAGCAAAATTTTTGGAAGGTCGTGGGGGCACACCTGGCACGCATGGCACGGTTTGCACTACCACGCCGGCAAAGGTAGATGAAGGTAATAAAATCATAACCGAGATACGGGCAGACACCCACGTGTCAGCAAAGCAAACAAAGAAGAGAATACACATGGCCACCAAGAACAAACTATTGGTGATAACACAAACCCAACACATGGTTAACAGCACAAAAGGCAATGTCATAAAACAACCAGGCAAAAGCTGCCTTCAGGTCAAACCACATGTCACAAATCATCACAAATACCAGCCGGGATGTAAAGATATGTAGCTAGACAGATATCGAAAAATCAGGCCGATGAGAATAAGCCGAATAAGGGTGTCAAGACCATAGTAACATGCACACACAAGCAACACAAACGCAATACACAAACCTTGAATACACTTTTTAAATGCACTGAGAATGTGGAATAATAACAAAAGGGTGTATAACAAGGTATCAAACAAGGAACCAAAATTTAACAAAACAAGAACAATCTTCAACAATAATTGTAAAAGAGCATCAACAAAATAAGGCTTAATCAAATAAGGAACACAGAACACACCAGGAAGTGTAGATCAACGAATTCAACAACAGATAATCAATAAACATAGAGAAATATCTTATTGAAGAAACACATGAAGGTTTTCTTAACAGTTACAATATGTCTGGGTGTTACACACGCAACAGAATATACAACAAAATCGAGAATCAGAAGCTGGCAAACCCGCGGTAAGTCGCACAGGTGCGGTGCAGCGCGTTGCAGAACACATAACGGGAAGACCACACACTGAAAGCACGGGTGGTGGAAGGGGGAAAACACGTTGAAGACAGCGTTGCGGTGAACCCCCACGTTTTGTAGGGTGCCAACATGGCCTTTGCAAGTTCACAAATTGAGCCTGGCCCTCTTCAGTGCTATCTCGCTGCAAATTCCAAGTTACTTGCAGGTGCCCGCCACAGCACGCATGTCCTCGTTTTCCTCGCAGAGCGTTTTTTTGTTCAATTCTTCTCTTTCTTTGTCTAAGCAATGCCTACACAAATAAATGAAAAAGGCACAAAACCTTCATGACTGGTGTTAGAATAAAGCAATAGCTCATTCTTAAATGCCTAATGAGTTTGTGTGCAAATTACCATCTCATCAAAGAGCCTATCTTTCTGGATAAGCTTTACCTAATCAATGGCTTGCCGAACTAGATCATGACCCACAAATCTGTCTTCCTAAGCTCTAGCTAGCAAGCTAGTGATCTACATTACTCTACTACAATACAAAGGCCTCGTAGGGAGCCACTTCCAAATTTCCCATGATTTTTTTATTGTACACAAACTCTACGTATATGGCCATCCAAGACTCCTCTAAATTTGCATATAGGCACGCAATACATCTTTAAGCATCAGAACAGTGTGTTTGTCTTGTCCGTCACTCGGATGAAAGGAGGTACCGAGACTCACCCGAGTACCTAGGCCTCTAGAAAGACTTCTAAAAATTCATCATAACCGGGCTCCCCTATTAGGAAATAATGGACATGGTACATTGAAACGCATAGGTGAATAATCTCTTACGATGTACAATCTTGCATATAGTCTTTTCTGCAGTTGTAAAAGTAGCTGCTGTGCTCGACTGCATGAAATTGCTGATTTCATTAATCAGTCAATGATAACCCAAATAGAATTATGCTTCTTACTTTTCTAAGGCAAACCTAATAATAAAATCCATTGATCACTTCCCACTTCCACACAGGATCTCTCATGTCCAGAATGCACTCTCCATGTCTCCGATGTTCTTACTCCTCACCTCGCTTGTAGTTAGGACATCAGAGCTTAAAACTTGGCAGAACATTCTTTCTCTATGTTGTTCCACCAATATAGCTATCTCAGTCACGATACATCTTCATGGTGCCTATATGTGTACTAAACATCAAGAGTAACGCAGTCATTCATAATCTTCTCCCCGTAGCTTACCCACATTAGGCACACATAAAGAAATCTGCATTCCGAGGACTCTATTTTGTCCGCACTAGAATAAAGCTTTCACTGCTAGAAACGCTATCTCTTAACAATACCACCCCGATCCTCATGCCGTCACTATTTAACTGACACTAAGGAGGATTCTATGGTGTTCCAAACTACCACACCTCCATCTTTCGTATCTAGCAACCGAATATGTAGGTTAGCTAACTATTGTGTAGCTTTCACCATATCATCTTTGACATTGCTTAAACTGTCCATAGACTTACCTTAATGCATTAGGCCACAACATTTGCTTTTCCAGATGGTATAGAATGCGAACATCATGAAGTCTGTGCAATCTAACCACCTTCCCTACCACAAATTCAACTCCTTTTGCTAAAGCAAGTACTAGAAGCTACGATCTATAAAAATATCAATAAGTACCCCGTATAAATAGTGTTGCCATATATTTAGTGCGAACACTACCGCAGCTAACTTTAGATCATGCAAGGGTAATTCCCGCCGTGCTTCCTTAACTGCTTTGAAGCATAGGCAATAACCTTCCTTGTTATATCGCTCATAGCCTACCTAACTCGGGAGTATAACAAACTACATACCCTTTGTACCTTCGGGAAGAGTCAAGACAAGTTCTAAAGTCAACTTATCTTCAATTCATGAACACTCCACCGGCACGCCCGACCATTGAAACTTGCTTTCTTATAAGTAAGATTTATCAATGCCGTGGAGATAGTAGCAAAGTCTTTCACAAACTCAAGCAGAAAACCAGCAAACCTGGGAAGCTATGAACTTCCTCAGATTCAGGGGTCTGGGCTCAACTCTTACAAACTTCTACTTTCTGGTCATCGGCTCTTATACCATCATCTATTATCACGTGGCTAATAAAAACTATGAATGTTAGCTAAAATTCAGATTTAGAGAATTTAGCATACAAATGTGCTCTCGAGAGTCTCGCAAATACAACCTCAAGTGATTTGCATGCTCATCTTTTTATCACACAAACTAGGATGTCATCAATGAATACAATCACGAATACATTAAGAAAGGTCTTAAACACACTATTCATCAAATCCATAAAAGTCGTAGGGGGAAAATTAGTAAGCCCAAATGACATCACTAGAAACACATAGTGGCTATATTTGGTCCTAAAAGCAAATTTCCTTTAGGGATACCAGCTTCCCTAACCTATAAGAGGTGGTTCTTGGACCTTAAGTCAATCTTCAAAAATCATCTAGCACCCTATAAGTGGTAAAAAAATTCATAAATCTTGGGAAGCGGATACTTGTTCTTAATTGACATTTTAGTTAGCTACTTATATAATCGATGCACATCCTCAACGGCCCATCATTGTTTGGTATAAAGAGTACTAGTGCATGATGAATTGGTAATTTACTAACTTATTAAGCTATTAAGCATGAATCCTTTAGCTTAGTTTTCAAGCAATTTAGAATTGAAGCTTATGCCCATTTGTCTAGATGAACTTTAGCTTAGTTTTCAAGCACTTAGACGAATTGGAGTAAAAATGATGAATTCAGGTGAAAACCGGCATTCCATCAAATGATCCGCTAAAACACTGGTCAATTGTAGAAAACCACTAGTTTCGAGGATAAATGCAACCAAAGGCCCGCGGACATCAACCAGCGACTCACCAGTTCCATCACCAATAGATGCTGATCTTGCTGGGACCAAAGAGGAAACTGATAGGCGGATCGGGATGGAACCGACAAAACCATCAAGGCATTACAAAGGTCCTAGAAGGGGAATGTGGATTGCAACCGCAACCGCTAGTCTCAAGGTAAGTGAAAAATGCCTGGAACAAAAAGGCCTGCTAAGTCTAGCACTGAAAAAGAGAAGATTAGTTGCCCTATATTTGTATAGTCTAGAATAGTACTCTATACATATCTTTTGAACATTCCTTTCTTTGTAAAGAGAAAGCCCCATTAGAGAAGAAATTGAGTACCGTCCTTCTTTTTTCATCTTCTTCCTTAGTAAAGTATAAATCCATTGTTGCAACTATTTGATTTTGATTTTTCTTGCTCTTAGTAATGAAATCATTGAGTTTATTAATGAATATGCTTTAGTTTCTTAATTATGAGTAGCTAAATCTTTAGCTAGAGGGTGGATGGGTGCTAATTAGAATGAGTATTGCTAGATTTATCTTAAGTATTGCTTAATTAGTGTAAATCTATTGAATTCTCTAAAATTATTATTGATTCCCATAGTTTCAAATATGGGTTAGGTTTTTCTTACTTGAATTTGGCTTGAAAAAGAAGAATTAAGTATTGGGGGAGAATTTGATAAAGGGGAATGGATGTGATTGTGGGGTGTTGGCCATAAACAGCCAAAACTCATATTCATAATCCTAATTAGTGGTTAATGGATACAAATAACTTAGATACTAACCGAAACTATAGTGGGATAATGGAATAGTGTCTTGAGGTTCGAAAAGACTCGAAAAGGCGCCCACGAGGTTTAAAACATCGTGCCCATCTGCTCAAAGTTATTTACACTTATTCGCATTATTTTGATGATCTAGAATATCTCATCTGATTAACACCCCATCTAAAACACATCTCTAGTCTTCACTGCCATTGTATCTCAATTTTGGTTATTTTGCTATTTTAACTAGCTGAGTTAGAATCCACAACATGGTCAATTTCATTTTCCCCCAAAAATTTACTATTTATTCTAATTTGGTGCCACTAATTCAAATTTAAACAACGCTTGTGCAAATCATTCACTAGTCTTTGTGTAATTTGACCAAAGATTCATCGAGAATATTTGTTTTGAGCGACGGCTCATTTACACTCTCGTCAAGGGGGTGGGGTTTGGACGTTGTCAAAATGGTGCCATTGTCGGGACTGGGCGCTTGATATCTTTGAGTTACTTGCTAATTTGAATTGATCTTTCATCTTAGTTGTTTTGGGTTTTTTTCTTTGTTGGTCATTAGGTGAATTTATATGGGCCAACACTGGCAGGGATATAGTTCAACTTGGAAGGAAACATGGAGCACGGGCGCAGGATAACCCCGTTAAGTGCCCGAGGCTGTGGCCATTCGCCTACCAGCTACGGTAAATGCAGTGTTTCACGTCACCAGTACGATGTTACACTTATTAAGATGGAAAGGGATCTTTAAAGTTAACCGAGTGAGGGATGCAAACCACCATTTAAGGAATTTCATAAAGATTTGCCAGCCTTTTAACATACATATATAAGCCAAGGGTCTATCAAGTTGAGGCTCTTCCATTCTCCCTAATAGGAGAAGCAAACTATGTGGTTGGAGGAGCTACCTTCGGGTTGTATTACCTCATGGCAGAGTTGACAAAGTTACTTGATCATTTTTTTCCTCCTCAAAGATGTTGTACTCGAGGGATGATATTACAAACTTCGAACAAGAGCGGGGTGAGCCTTTACATGAAGCATGGATGAGATTCAAGAAGAAAGTATCTTTGCTCCAACCATGGTCTCCTCGATGGAGTGCTCCTTCAACGATTTTATCGAGATCTAGACTCCATCAATAACTGTGGGACACACCTAGCCGGAGGATCATCATGGATAAGACACGTGGTTTAGCCAAAGCCCTCGACGTAATGACGAAGATGAATAGGGTTTGGCAAGGAGGGAGACTAATATATCGCCACATGATGTTGGTTCTTAAAGCAACAACTAAAAATGAGAAAAAGATGAAGAGCAAGATGAAAATCTTGGCAAAATAATGACTCAAATAGAGTTAATGACTAAGTACGTGATGGAAGTCGGGCCTAAAATTGTAAATGTTGTGGGAATGCAAGGTCCAATGCATTTGAAGGGGAGTCATCACCACCACGATATGGAAGAAGAGTGCCACATATAAAAAATCAGATTTAGGGAGGGGTTCTCGACTCTGCATGAAGGGACCAATCAATGCCTCAAGCCTAGCTAAGAGAAAAAGGTTAGAGGAACCGTGATGCACAAAGGTGGCATGGGGATGAAAATGAGAGACGGGTAATAGAGAACAAAATCATAAGGGGACCGCTATCATCGGGGCTCAATCCATATGTTACCCTCCTAAAGCCGGAATGCCCAAGCTCAACTGAGTGTGAGTGATTTAGGGAATTCTAAAATTTAAGAATGTTGAAGTAAGGGTTCTCAAGAAAATTGGAATCAACTGAAAGGGGGTCAAGGAACTAAAGGAGGTGCTCCCCCATGAGCTCACACTTATCTTCCATCAAGCATTTGGAAGCCTAAATGAACCACTTATCCTCTCAAATGAACCCCCGAATGAAGGGAAGACTTCCTAGTGATACAAATGCCAATCCCAAGAGGATAGTCAATTCATGGCCATTGTCACAAGGAGCGGTAAGATGCTGTGATGCATTAAGCCCAAGGAAGTTTTTTCCCTATGGCAAGTGATTCAAAAGAATCAGATCAAAGGCTGGCAACCACCACCAGTTGTGATATCGTTAAGAGATCAGCAGAGAGCTGATGAGACTTTAAATGATGAAGAAGGAGATGTGCATGTCTACTCAAGTGAGAAAGCACAAGAACCAAGAGCTCGCCTCTCCTATCCGCAACAACGCTTGGCTACAAGAAGAAAAGGATGATCAATTCAGCAAGTCCATCGACATGTTCCAGCAAATTGTCCATGAATATACTAAGCAGGATGCTTACTTAGAAATGCCGAAGTTTATGCAGTATATGCTATGGAGAAAGTGAGCAAGAAAAAATATTATTAATAGCAAACTGCTGATTAAAAAGAAGGTTGTAGATGTGGTAAATCGGAGAGATAACACATCATTGTAGTGCTATGATGATGAGAAACCTGGCCCTAAAATATGAGGATCTAGGAGCCTTCATAATCCCTTGCACTATTAGGTTATATGTGTTCAAGAAAGCCCTTTGTGATCTCTGGGAGAGTATGGGGAATCTAATTCCACTCATAATCTTCAAGAAGTTGGGGCTTGGGAACACCAAACCTACCTTAATGAGATTGTTAAAGGCTGATCACCTATCTAGAAACATGTGGTTGTTTTGAGGATGTACTCGTGAGGGTAGATAAGTTTATTCTGTCACAGCGCAATTCCTTGTATTCTCGACATGAGATGAATGTGAAGTTGAATCATTTTGGGAGACCATTTCACGGATAGAGGAGCCTTGGTAGATGTGGAGAGCAAAGAATAAAAGGCAGTGGAAAGGCCACAGGGGAATCATCATTAATAGTAATGAATGCAAAGACAGAGTGTTGAATGACGGGAATGATATGGAGGAGGTTGAGTCGGAGGATTATCCTTCCTTGGAGAATGAACTTGAGTTCGTTGCAGTTGTAAGAAAGCTTATAACCAAGCATTGTTTGAATGTTTTAATACCATTGTTGTTTTTGGTAATTTAGGACTAAGTTGGTTAGAAGCAATGAGGAGGAGCACTAAACAAAGCAGGCATAATCCGCTTTCATTGGAATATCCTATTCAAGGCGAACCATTAGTCTAGATACGCAAATCATCGGTTTCTAAGTCATGGAAGAAGAACCTGGGAACATAATGGTCAAATAGTAGAGTTTACTGAACACCTACACCAGTTCACGAATCCGCTTGACCGCCAGCCTAAGTCGAACACTGGAGACGTGAAACACGAACAACGCATCCATCGGTGAGAACACAACCTGACCCACGAACCACCGGTCACCAAGAAGAGAGAACTAAAGCACCAGTCCATAATGGTTTGCGAGAACCACCGTCTCCAATCGGCGACCGCAGTGTGAAACACAGTACGTGTAAGTTCTGTTCTAAAAATATCGACTAACCCACTGATCGACCCATCCTGTGATTTCATTTTTCAGCCCACCCAAACTTGATTTATTCCCTTTGCCTCCTAAAATCCCTTTTCCTACTAACTCCTTCTCCATACACCTTTTCATCTTCCCAACACCCCACCTTCGGCATTCCAACAATCACCTTTTCCCACTCCCTACATTTAAATCACCATTAAATCCTACCTTCTCAAACCAATACCATTCATTCCGCTTCACCTATAGAAACCCCTATTTATTTCACCTAACTCTCACTACGCCTTTCACCTCTATTTTAAAGCAAAGTTCTCATTTTTCCCAATGTTGAGATAATCATATCATCTCGCTTCTCAAGATTTGTGCCTAGTAAAAATCGTAATTAATTTTAATACCGTTACAAGTGCTAGTCTTGGTGCATATGAAATTTGTTGTAGCATTTTTCTCCCCTTCTTTTTTTAATAACTCCATTTTCCCCAACATTTCCATTGTTGTGCTTTTACATGATGAATATAGTTGATGGTTATAATGTGAAATTTGTGGGGTAGTAGGGGCTTGATGCTTAAATGGGTGTGGGAAAATGGTTGCTCTTATGTAGTTGAGTGGGGTGAAGTTTGAGTAACCCCAAGGGATGACAAGGACCCAATTTTCTCGATGATAGATCAGGTGACGTTGTTCTTAAGGGTAAATCATCGTTTTGTTTCTTTTTATTTGGGGAAGGTAAGATTATTGCAGAAGTGAATATGTGTTTCTTTAGAGTTGATGTTTAATTACTTGAGGCAATGGGGATGACAACCATTATTACCATCGCCAGGTCCGTAAAACACCGATGAAATGCCGCTTTCCTCTAGTAAAACATGGCTTTAGCCACTTCTCAACCCCGCACGCATCGACGTTTCAAGGAATGTGACCGATAGCTCATCGATGAGTGACCGATTAAAACTTCCTACCTGGGCTTTCTTCGATCACTATCGTAGTCTATCGGCGATCCGCAGATCACCTCTTGGGGTTCACCAGAATTACCGGGTGCTGCGCTCTTTTAAGATAATTTCTCCTCTTATATCATTTACCTCTTAGGAGTAGTTGTTGGTTGTTTTCATTTTCAATATTAGAAAATAACAAAAAGAAACATTGTGGGTGCCACTAACATCATGTTTTCATAAAATGACTTTATCGAGGAACCCTAGCAAGGGCAAGGCTCCAACATCCTCATCCACAAAGGGAAAAGGAAAAGAAAAGGCATCCACAACACCCACCAACTCTCGGGAAGCCATAATGTTCTATTTAATGAAATGAAGGGGAACTACGCCATTTGCAAGGACTGCTCAATCACTATGGAGAAAAATATTTGATTTGGTTGTTAAGTAGGTGATTTTCCCAGCATTACAATGCAGTTCATTGATAGGAAATGACATGATTTTGCCAATCCTCTCCAAGATTACTATCCCAACACAATCCAGGGAGTTTTACATACCTCTACCAGGCTAGACAGAGAGCACAGTACCACAAGGGCAAGGTGGAAGAATTTCCTACCGCCTTTAGTTATGGTGCGAGGGTGGAGGTCCGCATCACTGGGCAAATCCACTAATTATTTGTTTTAGGAGGATGATCTTGACACCGACTTAGAATATATGGCCAGAATTGCTGACAAGGAGAACCAATTCTCATGGATAGCTCCTATCATTGCCGCAGAACACCCTTTTGGCAACTATGGGCAGCGAAATCTCGCCATGATCTCAAATTTGAGGCCAAGCTTTTGTCTAGATTTCCATCTATGGCAGGATCATGTCTTTAGCTGAACGACCAACAAGTTAGCTTGGAAGTAGCTATCCTTATCACCTACATCATGAAAGGAGTCCACGTAAATTTTGGGGAAATTATGGCTCTACAAATGAAGAGAAAAAGCTAGGCAAGCCAAAGACCTTCCATGTCATATGTTGTGCTCATTTCTCAACTTTTCTTGCAAGCCTAAGTGCCAATGTTCCCAGATGAGACCCCTAGTCCTACTGTGTAATCATAGTAGACGCAGTAAGGGATGCATGTCATGCCCCACCTGGGGGTGGCGGACCGGCACCGTGCCCTAGTGTGACCGGATCGCTAAATGGTAAACCTAGGCACGCCCGGTGCCTCGGCTAGCTCTATTTCGATTTCGGGTACAACGGGCTATATAACGGGTTGTAAACACAGCTTCTCCGGCCGATCACATATAGCCACCAGGCATGTAACAACAAATAACTTAAACATTCTCATAACAAGGAACCTATGCGTACAACAAGGCCACCATGCTGTCTAGTCATCCGAACTCAACATAGGGAATACTGAATAACCACGAGACCAAAGAAGGTCACCACTATCATCAAACTATGGCCCCACACAGCCAACATACACAAGGATACTAAACAACTGAACACAAGGCACGGCCTTCAAACGACCGCACAACTCCACTGGCCGTGGAGATAAATATATACACCGCAAGCCTCTATGGCAATGATAGAAATGATCGAAAAAAGGCCCCGACCTACCCGTACTGCACAACAAGAGGAAATAAACTACACTCAATATCGTGCCCTGGATGACAGAGCCGATGACTCTATAGCCGGCCGGAATCACGAGGGATCGCCTCCTCGCTCTATGAGTACTGGCAGTGGCAATGCGCCCAAGGCGCGCACTGGGCACCGAGTATGCAAAGCAACTTAATACAATCAATATATATAATGTAACTAGTACTCAGATAGCAGAGATAATCAATTTGGAAGAACCGATATAAGCCGGATAAAACCTTTCTGCATCGATAGTGGCAGAGCGTAATCGTAGACACTACGACCTACTGCCTATTAACTAATATATAGCACATAAATACATATATATAGCAAGCAAGAGCCAATACGAACCCCCATGTTTCTGATGGCGCCAAGCAAGCAAACAATCTATATACCCCTACCTGTGTCAAACCACCAAAAATAAGTCACTCTACTCATCTCAAGCAACTAGGAGCACCTCTACGCCCTAGGTTCTCGGCTCGGTCATAAAGCCGCCGATATAAATAATCGTGTTTGAGTCTGAGGACTGCATCGTATCTCAGACCAAAACTACATCTGCACGCTTCCCCGGGGCGCTAGTCGCACAATAGGGTCAGAGTAATCATGCACATGAATTCGTACTGCTCTTCGGGCGCTAGTCGACAACAAAGGCTTTTCTTTATAATAATGTCAGTCAGCCCGATGGGAAAGCTTCATCCCATCTTCGCCCAAACTAGGGACGCATGCCACTCTTGAGTGACGTAACCCACCGTCACAGTGGGCAAAACGATTACCAACCTGTGGGCGGCGACGTCAATGTGGTGCCCTACGACATGCCTAAGTTTCAACAAACAATAAGCACATATATAGCATGCATGTTTAATCGAAAAGTACTATCTCGGAATTCCGATTTCTTATTCTCGATCTCTTTCGTGTTATACCGATTCTTACACTTTTATATTGAATTCGGTGGATCTTATATAACCGCAAGCAATTCGTAGCCAAGATACTATCCGGCTCCGTATGGCTAACTGTAGCCAAGATACTATCTGCTCCGTATGGCTAATTCACAGATAATATCTCGTCTCGTATGGCTAATCTCGTAGCCAAGATATCATTTGTCTATCTCGATTTTTACTTACTAACTTTTTTTCTGGAATAATCCGTGTCATATTATTCTAAAAACATGCTTGCTAATCATATAATAGGTTATACCGAATCTGGAATGCTAATCGCCCTTTGGCGTATGCTTTTCTATCTTTCGAACTAGGTACGATATAACAACGCAAACCGGACTCATCAACTTGCACAATACTCACACATTCA
Organism: Datura stramonium; assembly: GCA_018107945.1. Classification (NCBI taxonomy): domain Eukaryota; kingdom Viridiplantae; phylum Streptophyta; class Magnoliopsida; order Solanales; family Solanaceae; genus Datura; species Datura stramonium. The sequence goes on along the minus strand of JACEIK010003806.1, from coordinate 61,767 downwards.
ACTCAGGGAATTCTAAGTATGGAGTCTACTATGATATACAAGTCTAAAGATACTAACTTGCCGAAGAAATCCGGCTTACATACCTTAACTCGAGTTATCCGACTAACGGACGAAGCTCGTCAGCATCTGTGGCCTATTTCTCCTAACCGTATCTACATAGACGTCGATTAGTACTGAATACATCGCTATTCCAAAGAAAACGTCACTTTCGATATATTTGTAGCCTAAACTTAGGCTTATCGAAAAGACGGTCAAAACTTGCTCTTTCTCGGAAGTCCTGGTGAGAAGTTTTCACTCAAGCTAGGAGCACATTGACACAAGTTTCGAGCAATTCTACTTACCTTAGCTCCTGTGAGCTCGACAACTTGTCGGCCGACCTCGCGAAACTAAACTGCAGGAATGTCTCGCCGCTAAATACCTGTATTCGAGGTTAATTTGGATTTGGACTACGTTGATAGCGTAATCGAATGATATTTTTATAACCCTCTTCGCACCTCTGCTCTCTCAAGTTCTGGAAATTATTTGATGATATGTACGAAATAAATCAAGTGGGGGCATATATATAATTGTCACTATTATAAGTCGCATTCCATGAATGCGATTTATAAGCGCATTTGCCTTGCGACGCGCCGACTTGGCGCTTGTCCAATTTTCCCCGGGCCTTTTCAAGCATGTATGGCATTCTAAAACTCTTAACGAACATGTGAATAGGCCATCTATGTGTCGGAATTTTACGGGGTGTACATCTTCCCCCTTAAGAACATTTCATCCTCGAATGTACACTCCCATCTTTAGACTTCTCAACTTATTCAACTTGTTTCTAGAAAAATTTCGGCAAGTAGTTTCTTGTTATATTGATCATCCCAAAACCCGAAATGCAGAAAAGTCCAATACAGTCTCCACACAATACTATAATATGCACATGACAAATTAAGATCGATCATTTCACTTACATATACAAACCATAAGGCATAACATAAGTAACAATACTAATATTCAGCGCCCGACTAGGCTTGAAACAAGTGAGGATATCTCGATTTCATTTTCCTCCGCCTCCCACGGCCATCTCTTCTCTGCCTCGTTACGCTAAGCAATATTTCTTTGACAAACGCAATATCTTTAGTTCTCAATTCAGAATCTGCCTCGCCTAAGATAGCTACCGAACCTCTTCGTAGGCCGCCTTCAGAATCTCGGATATTCGATCGACTCGCTCGATGGGTCTCCTATGCATTTCCAAAGCATAGATACATGATAGACCGGATGAACGGATTCTAATTCTGAGGCAAATTAACTCATACGCCACTTGGCCTATTCTTTGACGAATCCGATAAGGCCTGCACAAATCTTGGATCGAGCTTACCTTTCTTGCCAAATCTCATCACTTTTATCGATGATACGGCTCAAATACCTAGCCATTTACATCCAACTCGTGTCTCTACGCACATCGCATACGATTGAAGGTTTTGTGCAAGCCAAGAGATGCTTCCGATAAGCTTTACCTTCTCCCTATGACCTGTTGAACAATGTCCGGCCCAATCAACGCCGATTCTCCTACTTCAAATCAGCCAACTAATGATCTGCATTTTCGCCCGTATAATGCCTCGAAGGGCGCAATCTGGATAGCCGAGTGATAGCTATTATTATAAGAAAACTCGATTAGAGGCAAATGCTCATCCCAAATTACCACTAAAATCTAGCACATAGTTCAGAGTATGTTCTCGAGCGTCTCAATAGTGCTACAAATGCTTCATCTCGGTTCGAGGGTGGAATGTTTGCATGTTCAACACTGTACCACCTCTCTTAAACGAATGCCAAAATCTAAATTTTCGGGGTAAACTCGTGCTTCTCTTTAGAGATAATAGATATGGCACCGTGTAATCTCGACTATTTTTCGATATACAACTCGCATAATCTTCGGCCGAGAAATTAGCTTTCACTAGCAGGAAGTGGGCACGATTTTGTCAACCTCGTCTACTATCACCCATATAGAATCGTGTCTATGTCTAATACGGGGTAATCCTTCCACAAAATCCTTATTCACCGCTTCCCATTTCCGAGAGGTACCGCTATGTCCCGAGTTAACCCGCCGTTCCGCTTTCACCAAGGCGCTAGGACACTAGGCCACAAATTCTAGCCATTTCTCTTTTCATACCGCCACCAGTAGTTCTCTTGGATATCATGGTACATTGGGCTGCCAATGTGGGGGTGAAGAGAATAGCGTGCGTACGTAAATTTCTCGTTCATAATCCGCCGGGCGAGCCCCGAAATATCTTGAACACAATGAGGCGCCTTTACATAACAAAGACTTCTTCCTCGCTATCTGAAAATCTCGGCGCTTTCCCCGCCAATTCCGTCTCTGCTGACCAAGTCAGGATCTCCATATTTCCGTTCTTTTACCTCCACAGCCTAATGGCATACGGCGTGTTCCGAATTACCGCCCGTTGTCCGTCATTTCTATTATACGAACGACTAAATTGACAAATTGGTGTATTCCTAGATAATTTCGTTGTTCGGGCTACAAGTACTCCAAACTTCCCATATATTTATGGCTAAGGCTTTTGTCACTACATTGCCTCTTCTTGATCGATAGCAAGATATTCATATTTAGAGAGCTTGGCTTATAATTGGTGGTCATATCGCTTATCATGCCGAGAAACCAATGTGTAATCTACTGGTATAGCTAGAGCTTATCCGGTTCCGCCGCATACTAAGGCTACTTGTTGCTGGGATAACCTAAACGACCATCTCTGCGCATCTTGTGCCTTCTTTATCCGATCGTAGGATCCTGAGCCAATGATCATGATCTCCACACCGCTGCATAACCTTGACTAACCGAATAGCCGGGCTGAATGACCCAAATGCGTAGTCTAACATGCCCTAAATGTTCTACTCGAGCATATGTCGCTCATGCATAACCGCGGAGTCAGGCATCTAACTCGCTTGTTATTCTACTTGGACAATTGTAGAACTCTGGGCTTAACGACTTACTCTCGTGCGATCAATCTCTGATCTTCACGGGAGCTCACCGATCTCTTGTCTTAGTAAACACTGAAGCAGCGTAGTACTACCAATTTCATACGCCTTGTGCGTATCCACTGGATTTATATTAATGTTTCTAGGAAATTCTCGATTTTATGAGCCATTTCAGAAAGATTGGCCTTCAAGCTTTCCAGATCCGAATATCTTACAAGAACCAAACAAGTACTAGTCTGTCACCGATTACCGACGTGGCCCTTTCTGGGGTGCCCACTGCTTGTTCGACTGGGACAAACTTAGCCGATTTCAAGGGGGTATTCCATATAATAACTACTAGGTTAACTAAGGCCGACTCTTACCTACAAGGCTGGGAAAACGATGTACAACCACTAACATACCGAGCAATTCGAGTATTGGCAACCTCCGAAGTATGTCTATTCGGTCTCACTCGCCTGCACATGCGATTGTGTTACTGATCTTTAGGGATGCTTCCCCATAATACAAAGGCCGGCTGATCGTTAGACCTGCCTAACTGTGTCTTATCATCTAACCACCCGATTCAGGTTACTAACTCTTGTAAGCTTCTAAAGCGTTGTGGTCTCGGCAACAAACATATAAGTCTGGCAACTCAATAACTGAAAACTAAGACAATTCCTATGGCTTCATACGTAAATCACACTTAACCCACCCCTTCTCTTCTCTCTTTTTTCTCTCTTTTTTTGGCGAGGGCTCCCGCTGTACGCATCTGTATATACTTCCTAGCAAAGTAACCAGAATTCGTGTGATTGTAACCCTATTGGCAGCTGCTCACAACATATCTATTATCTGTACATATATATCAATAACTACGTACAATACATACTGAATTCTGTAGTGATACGTAATCTCCGATATGCTTTGCTAAATTTTATATCGTACATAATATACCGTCTCTACGGTCTAATAATGCCTCCGCCCTCTCGTCAAGGCTATCATTTCATTGACTTTCATCCCATACCGGAAGCAACAACATATGCGCTAATTATGGTCTCTGCTATAGGAATTTCGTTGCTCTTACAATGTGGGGTCAACCTTCGAATCTTGTGGCCTTACTTGGCATTATATTGAGAGCCCACAACCGTCCGTCGGGTTCATTCTAGGCCACACTAGACAGTGCTGCTGTATTGGTAGTCTCTAACTTCTCCATAGGTGGACATACCGTGCATTCTGAACCGCAATCTTACCGTCTTTTAATCACAGCCCGAGGCTTAGTCCTTAACATGATATTCTATCAATTTGGGGGTAATTCTAATTTCTTCACAAAAACTGGGTATTCCCGCTTTTTCCCTCATCTTGCTTAACCCGAGCTCTGAGGTTCAAGGTACCCGCCTTTCAAGGTTAATAAGGTTATCGGTCAAGTCTCAAAGCTCATACTTTTCTGGCTTATAGTCGATCCATCTAATTCACATGACCTCCCTACCTTTCGGCATCACAACCGAAAATCAAGGGCAACTTGGCTATCTTGCGTGCATGTCTTGGCCGTCTGTTAACATATATGGCGGGCTTGGCCTTTTCTCACTCAAACTTGACCTGGCTACTAAGCATTCATCACCGATGTCTTTACCTCGCTTCGAGTAAGCTAGCGCCTTATTTCTCTTCCGGCTTATTACCATGAGGGTCTGCACTTCTTACGTAATCATACGTGCTCTTTACGCCCTCTAACACCATCGGAATTAATCAATCCGCCTTCACTTACTACTTAATTTAGGCAACCTCACCTCAATTCTTATGCCTCACTGCATCGAATCAAAATCAAGAGGTGGGAATAGCCTTTCTTGGCTGCAACTAAACGGAAACATGAAATCGTACTACATCTCGAAAAGATGGATATGGGAATCTTGCATTTCCTCTCCTTTTTTTTTTCTCACACTTATCTGATAGTCCGATATTGTCTATTATCTTAATCAGATCTTATATATCTAATAAATAAGTCAACTCGTATGTACATTATACTTCTTACTTCCTATTCTGACGTTATCAACGTATACGTGAATAGTACCGATAAAGGTACTACGCCGGAAGGTCTCGGCAATTCTCCTCCGTCGTGGTAATTATCTTGTAACCGGCTGGTGCCCTCTTCTCGTTGGTATCTGATCTTCTCGCTCGTGATAGGGTATTGTTGATCTGCCTGTGTCTCGTAATCCAAAGAATATTGTAAGTTTTGTGGGACTCAACCTATACTGTACCGCTCTATAGCACGACTGACCGAGAAAGAAAAGTAACCATCCTATCATGCTCGCAAGCCTCCTCGCCTATAGTATGTGGTGCACACTACATCCATAGACAAGACTCTACTTAGCACCTGGCCGCAGACTCGCTGGGACACGACCTGCTCGATACCAAGTTTTTCAAGCCCCACCTTGGGGGTATGACTCGGGGCACTGAGCTCCTAGTAGACTCGGGATCGTTAATCGGTAAGCCTAGGCACGTCAGGTGCCTGGCTAGCTCTACTTCTGATTTCGGGTACAACGGCTCATATAACGCCGTAAACACATTCTCCTACTGACCGGGCCTAGAGCCACCTGTGCATGTAACAACAAACCTAACTGTAAACATTCTCATAACAAGGAACCTATGCAGCCGACAAGGCCACCATGCTATCTTGTCATCCGAAACTCAACATAGGAAATACTGAGCCACCACGTGACCGACAAGGTCACCACTATCATCAAAACTATGGCCCCACACAGCCAACATAACACAAGGATACTAAACAATCAACACAAGGCACGCTCACACGACGGCATTAACCGACCACAGACATAAATATATACAACTGCAAGCCTCTATGAGTAATGATATAAATGATCGATTATGCCCACCTACCCGTACTACAACAAGAGGAACTAAACTACACCTCTGGATATCAGCCCTGATGACAAAGAGCCGATGACTTATAGCCGGCCGGAATCACGAGATCGCCTCGTCTATGAGTACCGCAGTAGTAATGCAAATACCACGGGCGCGCATCGGTACCGAGTACATGCAAAGCAACTTAATACAACTTAATACAACTGGAATATAGATAACAACTAGTAATTTTGTATAGCAGAGATAAATCAATCTAAGAACCGATATAAGCCGGATCAAAACCTTCTGCATCGAGCAAGGCGGTGAGCGTAATCAGACGCGACGACCTATTGTCTATTAGCAAGTATATAGCACATAAATACATATATATATAGCAAGCAAGAGCCAATACGAACCCCATAAGCCGGATGGCGCTAAGCAAACAATCTATATACCTCTCACCAATAAAACTACCAAAATAAGTCACTCCACTCACTTGATAACTAGGAGCACTTACCGCCCCCGGGATCTCCGCCTCGGGCCATAGCCTCCGATATAAATAACCGTGTTTGAACTGAGGACTCTCGTATCAGACCGTATCTCGAAATCGCATTCGTACCTGCTCCCGGGCGCTATCGCACAATAGGGCTTTCCGTATAATCATGCGCATGAATTGCATCAGCTCCTCCAATTAGCCGCACAACAGGCTCAGAGTACAATGCCGCTGGCCCGATATGGGAAGCTTCATCCCATCTTCGTCCAAACTGGGACGGCATGCCACTCCTCGAGTGACGTAAAACCCACCGCCTCATGGGCAAACGATTACCAATCCATGGGTGGCGAGACGTCAACGTGGTGCCTCACGACACAAACAAGTCTCAACAAACACAAGGCCATATATAGCAAGCATGTTTAATCAAAAGTACTATCTGAATCTCGATTTCTTATTCTATCTCTTCTTCGTGTTATACTGATTCTTATACCGTTTTTATAATCAATCAGATCTTTATATAACCGCAAGGCTAATCTCAGAAAGCAAGATACTATCCGCTCGTATGGCTACAATCAGAGTCAAGATGGGCCATTCGTCTGTATGGCTAATTCAGCCCAAGATATCATTTGTCTATCTCGATTTACTTACTAACTTTTATTCTCAATATCCGTGTCATATTATTCTATAAACATTCTTGCTAATCATATAATAGCTATACCGAACTGGAATGCTAACTCGCTATTTGGCGTATGCTTTTCTATCTTTCGGACTAGGTACGATATAACAATGCAAACCTGACTTACCGAACTTGCACAATACTCATCATTCAACTCGGAATTCTGTTACTGAGTCTACTATGATATACAAGTCTAAAGCTACTAACTTGCCGAAGAAACTGGCTTTATTACCTTAACTCGAGTTATCCGACCAATCTGATGAAGCTCACAAGATCTACTATTTCACAACCGCACCACATACACATCGATTAGTACTGAATACATCGCTATTCGAAGAAAACGTCACTTTCGACATATTTTTAGCCTAAACTTAGGCTTACGAAAGACGGTCAAAAACTTGCTATTTTTAAGTCCGTAAGTGAGAAGTATCTACTAAGCTAGAGCACATCGACACTAATTTGGAGCAATTCTACTTTCCTTAAACGCGTAGTCTCGTGGTTTGTCGGCCGAATTTCGCGAAACTAAATCCGTAGGAATGATTCCTCGCTAAATACCTCGGTATTCGAGGTTAATTTGGATTTGGACTACCTTTGGCAAACAGTAATGGAACGATATTTTTATAACCCTCTTCGCACCTCTCTGCTTCTCAAGTTTTGGAAATTATTTGATGATATGTAATGAAATAAATGGTATGGGGGCATATATATAATTGTCACTATAACACGTATTCTCTCGAATGCGATTTATAAGTCGCATCTCGGAATGCGATTTATGTCGATTTTGCCTCGTGACGCGCCGACTTGGTGCTTGTCCCATCTTTCCGGCCTTTTTCTAGCATGTATGGCATTCTAAAACTCTTAACCAACATGCGAATAGGCCATCTATGTGTCGGAATTTTACGGGGTGTAACAATGCAGATGCACCCAAGGGGTAAAGAGGAAGCGCACGAGGCCTTTGATTCGCCGTAAGGTTCTTTCTCTCATGGTTATGGGCAGTCTCCATGATCCCAGCTTGGAGCATACCACCTAGAAGCATCGGACCAAACCTCCGGTGACATACCTCTTAGGGGAGCATCACCTCCAACATCCTCCCCAACCAAGTAGTCTCCACAAGCTTGTGGAAATGACCAACTCACACGAGAGCCAACTTTAAAAGTTACTAAGAGCCCGGCTACCTCATCGCCCTCAAATGGTGAAAAGGGAGATAAAATCCTTGTACGAGAGTCTTACCACATTGTGCAAAAGGGTAGATGTTGTTCAGGAGCTATTTATTTCTGGATCAAGTAAGGGAGGAAAGTCAATATCCATGGAGGTGCCCCTGATTTGAGTGCTTTTGATGTCGTAATGGCTGCCCCTTCTACAGATCGAGGCCTTATTAATTGTTTGTTCAAGGGATTAGGAGATGAGGCAGAAGATCAAGGTGAGGACGGTCTTGATGGAGAAGTAGGAGTTGGTGCTGCTGATTATGTGGATGAGGAAGAGTGACCCACTCAGGGAGTTCTCGCCCCTTATTTTTGCATGCTACATTGGGGACAATGTAATATTTGAGTTGGGGTGGGATGAGTGTTTTCTAGGTGGTTACTATTGATTTATTTTGTTTATGCATTGATGTAACCTTGTTAGGATTTTTGTTTTAAATCTTGTGAGGAGTTGTGAGCCTTTGTCGGGCTTATTTTAACAATGTTGATGATTTCCCTTGTCGGGCTGTTTGTTTTGATAAGATTATCAATCCATGAAATGATTTATCTTTGATGTTAGTACTATTGAGTGGGTCCTTGTTCTTATTGCCTTAATTTGTGGCCCATGTTTGATTTTGTTCGCCTTTGTAAATAGTAGATAGTAATCAAACTCCAAGGGTTTTCTGCATACCACGGTTCTTTTCCAAGGAGCATTTTATTTTTATTTTGCTTATTGATTATCGAACCGGGTTGACATTTTCCAATGATAGATTGGGAGGGGACTCTTAAGGGAAAAATGTCATGTCTTTCTTTGAGTCTTTTATGAGCTACTTTGAGAGGTACCACCAAAAATTTTGGGATATGGCATGAAAATGAAAATTTTGGGCATTTGAAGTTAGAAATGTAGCACTCTCTTGTCATACATTGTAGATTCCCTATTTGATTTGTGAATTTCATATTCTCATGTCTTGAATCTAAATTTTGTGATGATAATGACTTGTGTCGACTCTTGGGTGTTATGCCTTGTGTGGTAAGGATCTGTTTGAATTTCCGCATCTCTTCTTGTCTAGAACTTTCCTATGTGATTCAAGGTGAAATCCTTAGATGTAGCTGCATTTAGAACATGATTTTTGGCTTTCATTTGACTATTCACTCTACCCAAAATGACATCTGAAAATGACTTCCTTTTCTAGCCAATATTGAGCCTTTTGGACAATTTATTCTTAGAAACACATTACAAGCCAATGTGCCTCTTTTTGATCCTCTGGCACCCATCCTCCCTATTCCAGTGGTAAGAAATGAGAATAATGGGGCTGAAAGCCCAAAGACATAGGGAGAGATAAGGAAATCGAGAAGAAAGAGGCAAAGAGAGCCTAAGTTTGGGGTTTTTTCAAGAAAGGGAGAAATATGAGAAGCCTAAATTTGAGGTAGCACCAAAATTGTGAAAAAAAGGAATGAAATGATGAGTCGAGGAACCTTAAGGTACCAAAAAGAAAAGAAAGCGGAAATGGTGTAACCTCTTTCTTAGACAAAGCTTAATGTGAGAGCCAAAGGAGCTATAAGGCAAGGTCTTTGAGAAATAGAAGATGAAAATGGTTACAAAAGGACGAATACAGGGAGTGATATAAAAGTTAGATGGTAAAGATTAAAGTGTTCACATAAAGGCATTAGGGAGGTTCTAGTCACTAGAGCCAAACAACTATCCTACCATTACTCCCAAGCCTTCCTCAAAACCTAAAAGTCCTAATTGATTTTGAGTGTGCTGTTTACATTAGTGGGGAATTACATGAAGGGAAAGCCTAGGTCAAGTGCATGCATGAAGATTTCTTTGGGAGAGTGAGCGTGATCATCTTTTTCACAATCCCTTATGTGCATTGATCCATTATAAAGAAAAAGGATTCTCTCTTATAGTAAGTGGCATCATTCCTCAGAGGACACACTTGCATTAAGGTAAAGGTGTGATTGAGGCATGAGTAGTGTGAGCTCTAAGGCAAACTTTTAATATATAGTGATTATGAATTGAGATTCTATGTGTATTTGATTGGATAATCTATGTCCTTGTTTTACGAAATGAAAGAATTTGTGAATCATGCCTTTGAATTGTGGTTCCTTCTTGAAACTTTTCCACATTTTTAGGGGGAAATTTCATCTCTTTTTCTATGAGATTGATGAGTATTTTTGGGTTGTCATAGGTTAAGTGGTCATTGATGCATAAACTCTTGTGGAGTGGCATGTCATTCATTTTGCTTGACTGATAAGAATTGCATTACTTGAGAATAAGCAATGATTCAAGTTTGAGGTTTAATGAGTAGGTAATTTACCAACTCATTAGTCTCTTAACCATGAGCTTTAGCTTAGTTTTCATGTCATGTAGATGAATTTTATGCCCTGTTGCCTTTCTATGTGTAGGTATCTACGTTGAAAAGAAAGAGCATGAATTGTAGTAAAAACGATGAATTTAGGTGAAAATCGTGCTCCACCGGAGGACACCAGTGAAATGCCAGTCAATTGCAGGCAAACTACCAGTTTGGAGGAGAAAATGCAAGCAGCGGCTCGTGAACATCAAACTAGTAATCCTCGCCGGTTCCATCATCGATGTACATGCTGGATCTTTTGGCTGACCAAAGAGGAAACTAATCGACGCGATCGCAGATGGAAATCGTAAAACCACCGAAGGCATCACGAAAGGTCTTAGAAGGCACTGGATCATAGAAGAAAATGAACGGTGGCTCGCGGGATTGCAACCGAGGAACCGCCGATTCAAAGAGCAAGTGAAAAACACCGAACAAGGGCAATTATGTCTAGCACCGAAAAGGAGATTGGCTGCCCTATTTTTGTATATGGCCTAGAAGAAAGTACTCTGTACATATCTTTTGAGCATTCATTTTGCTTTGTAAAAGAGAAAAACCCCATTGGAGAAGAAATTTGAATATTGTTCTCTCCTATTTTCATCATCTTTCTTAGCGTGGTATGTCCATTGTTGCGCATATATTTTGGAGTTTGATTCTACTTGCTCTTAGTAATGAAATCATTGGGAGTTTATTAATGAATATACTCTTAGTTTCTTAATTATGAGTAGAAGCAACTATTACTTAGAGGTGTGCGATGATGGGTATTTAATTAGATTGGGTATTACTAGATTTATCTTAATATTGCTTAATTAGTGTATATATGTTGAATTTAAATTATAATTGATTTCCTATAGTTGCAAATATGGGTTATGTTTTCTTACTTGATTTTGTCATAAAAATGAAGAATTAAGTATTGGGAGAATTTGATAGTGGGAATGGATGTGATTGTGTGGGCATTGGGCTAGAAAGAGCCAAAATCCATATTCATAATCCTAATTAGTGGTTGATGGCTAGAAATAGCTTAGCTAACAAACTCAAATTATATGGGCTAAATTGAATCTTGTATCTTGGATGTTCAAAAAGACTCTGAGAAAAAGGCGCCAAGAGGTTGAAAAACATCGAGTTCCATCTTTTCCAAAGTTACTTACGCTTATTTGAAATAATTTGATGATCTAGATCCTCATCTGATTAACACCCCATCTACACTACACCTCTATTCTCTCTGCACTCATCATTGTCTCTCAGTTTTGGTTGTTTTCCTATTTTAATTCAGCTGAGTTAGAATCCACAATATTATTGACTTCATTTCCAAAAAATTATTGTTTTATTTCCCTTGATTTTGTGCGAATCAATTCAAAATTTCTAAACAACAGTAGTGCAAATTATTCACTAGTCTCTATGAGTTTCAACCCCGATATCTATCGAGAATATTTTTTTGAGCAACGACTATTTATAATTTCTCTTCAAGAGAGGGATATAGTTTGGACGTTATCGTTGCACCCCATGGTGATGCACTAGGTCGAATAAATCCCTTCTTGAGAAGACCTTTCAGCTGCTCCTTCAACTCCCTTAGCTCTGTCGAGCCTTTCTAAAAGGAGGATCAATATTGGCTGAGTACCTTGAAGCAATTAGATGGAAAAGTTTATCTTCCTTTTTAGGAGGAACACTAGATAAGTTCTCTCGGGGAGACCTTCTAACTCATTCACACTAGAACTGACTGGAAATTATAGGTTCATCAGAAGCCAAATCTATGACTCAAACTAAGTGAGAAATACAGCCCTTTCACACCATCTTCTTTGCCTTTAGGTATGAAATGAACTTTTAGGTGTAGAAACATTGCCCTTCCATTTCAGAATTGGCTCATTCAAAAATAAAGTCTAACAATCTTTGCTCAATAATCCACATTAGCATAACACACCAATAGACAATCCACGCCTATGATCGCATCAAAATCAACCATTTTAAGCTCACCAGATTAGCTAACGTAGATCTATCACATAGTCGTACCATACAACCGTGGTGCACACTTTCAGCTAACACAAATTTGCTAATTGGTGTAGACACAACAAATGGCTTAGATAACAATTTAGGAGCTACCTCAAACTTACTCTCTATCACAAAGAGTAACATAAGAAAAGTTATAGCCTAGATCAAAGAATAAATAGCACAGGAGAGTATAATCAAGATACATGTGACAACATCAGAAGATGACTCTTGCTCCTGGCGACCACCGAAGGCATAAAAGCTATGTCTGGGTATTATCCCTAAATCCAGAGCTTCTCCCCCTCTTTCTGTCACGACACCACCGTAGGCTAAGAGCCGGGCCTCGGGAGAATGATCTCGAGGGTGATGATGATGCTGATAAACTTGTCGACCGGTGCAGTGTCACCTCTATTTCTCATCGAAAGCATTGTCGCATAAAATGACTAGGCTTTTCGCATTTACAGCGTATACATTTTTACCGTAAGGCACCACCCTAGATGACTTCTACCACAGATCACAATGGGGTACCAAGGGTCTCTCTTGATTTGGGGAACTAGTTGGAGATGAACTCTAGCCTCTCCTTGGTCCTTGCAACTAGGGCAGGGCACGCTCCATAGGTCAAGTCGATCGCTATTGATTGAACTCCCTGAATCATTCCTAGACTCTATATAAAATCTCGAAGTTCTATTCCTCTTCCTTTATCCTTGACCTCTATGAGTATCACGAATCTAGTGGAATCAAATCCTCGCACTTCTTGAGCAGAGGCCTATATCTCGGGCAATGTCCATATCATAGCAAGTGGACACTCCACTTCCAACTCATGAGCTATATAGGTCCTCGATAACGCCAAACTCACACTTGCCGAAAAAAAGTATGAAGCGGTCGCTGTCAATAAAGAACACAACTAAGAGGTTGGGTCGAACCCACAGGTGAGTAGGCAAGATCCGCATCAATGTTGGTAATTTCAAACTTGTTGGTGAGTTATCTCCAAATTGGGGAGTTTTAAAGCAAAACAATAATAAACAAGATTATATTCACGATTTAAATCAAGATTTGCGAACAACAAGGGTAAGCGATCCCCATAGGTTCATAACTACTTAGGATATACATACGTGATCAATCCTAATGCTTACTTGTAGAACTTATAAATAGGGTTCATCTAAACGATCGGGTTCGTCTCATTGGATGACTATACTCAATCACCGGGTCGCCCTACGTAGCGATTTCAAACTGACCATATCAATATGCTCCAAATTTAACTATCCCTACATCACAGCTCAAGCATTACAATGATCATAAAGACTGGGCTTTGTTGTAATTCTCTTTTCCTACTCTCTACTTATCTAGGTTCAAGCAAGTAAAGAATTTGGGCAAGTCCTAACATTATACACCGTTAAGAAACGCCTTAAAGATGAAAATACAATACAAGCATTTAGCATTGATTTTGAATCGCCGTTTCAACCCTATTTCACTAATCCACTGGCGGTTCCCACAACCACTAGCGTGAGGTTTTAACTCTCTCATGGTTATAAGATTAGAATTTGCATTCATAGAAAAACACGTAATTAAATACTTACAACAATAACTAGAAGAAAATCATATCCGAATATCAAAGAACAATCTCAAGAACAATGTAGGAATTCAAGAATCGCTCCTCAAAACTTAATACACCGACAAAAAAATATTCTTCACATGTCTACTTCTTCGTTGCTACATTCACTCGACTAAACTAAAAACATAAAGCAATTTATACGTACATTAGAAAAACCTTTCCTAAGTTAATAGGAAATTTTCCATATCTCGGCACCGATCGTGTCCCTCGATTGGACCTACAACCCGTAGCAGATTGTACCTGCTCATACCGCCTCTCGTATGTCCTTGGCTACTGTAGATTTTTCTAAAGTGTTGGCATCGGGGCATGACTTATACCATAGTCCTACGAGTCATATAATGCATCGCGGGTTTGGCCCCTAAGAACTGGTGGACATCTTCGAAATTTTCCACGAGTGTTGTGGTATGACTCATACTGTCATGATCCGAACATAGGCTCGAATTAAGACACAGGACAAACAACCTTGAAAGGCTCTAAGTTGACCCATGGCATGAACATAACATATAACTCATTCAAATAAAATGTAAGATTAACATACTTAGCATAGCTTTTAGGTCCGAACATAACATAACATCTAAATACATGAGATAAGTCTAAAAGATGAATACAAACTACGTCCTAAAAGCTTGTAATACTGATGAGTTGATTTGAAAAGACCCTAACTAACTCACTATAGTCTAAAACTCAAAATACGAGCATATCTAATAAGAAAGGCTCGAAAAGATGAGGATCTACCAACTCGACGAGAAGTACTAATGTCGGAATCTAGATAGTGGCGGGACCGAAGCTTGATATCAAAACCCGTATCATAAAATGATATAGCATAGTATATAGTCAATACATGGAATGTATCGATTTTGCAAGGTAAGTAAAACCACTAAGTAAGTAAAATCATAAGTCATGCATATTATAAAAACATAAACTTAGATAAGATTCCGAGAGTAGGCTTGCATGCTATTTTCCTAAATCATGGTTTAAACATAACTAAATACCCTAACAATCTAATGATCCAAAGATGAGAACCGGAGCAATCATAAGTAAAACTAAACATTGGGTCAAACTCGTAGAAAACATAATATCATGATCGATGAAAATGCATAAGTAAAATCATGAGGAACAATGGGAGCTGGCCCAAAGATTTTCTAGGGCTAAGGACGCTACCATGATATCAATAATAAGCTCAAGTCCCCTTGGGGCAAAGGAAGCCCAAGGAGGACACAAAGTATATATGTAAACTTTGTGGGCGTGTAGTTTTGAGGCACAGAGCCACCGACCCTTAGCCTACTCGACACTAGACAATTACCCCAAAACATGCATATGCCTCTCCATCATTTTTAAATGGAAGAGGACCACCCTGCGCGTGCGTGATGAAGTCGACTCATAACATGCAAACATAAATATTAAATCATAACATGAGGGCCTTGGATCAAACCATACCACAAATTGAAAATAGTGGGAGTCTAGACTCCAAAATTCATGTGGTAAGATAATACATGAAGTTTATATAAATCATGAAACATACTTGATCATATGGGCTTTCCCAATACTTACACATGCTTGAAATCAACTTGATTCACTTTGAAAACATGAGCATAGACATGGGTAATTTGAAAACATACTTTTCTCATAAACATCTCATCATGATTGAATACATATTTCATAGATCTCAACTTTTATGAACATTCATGGAAGGGCATCATAATTTATAAAACTTGAAATCATATTGATAATTGAAAATATTTTAAAATCTTCCCATTAATCATAATCCAATATTTGAAACATGCATGGATCATACCCATGATTGAAACTTAGAGAATTCACACATAGGTAAAAACCTCTATAGATTCATCAATTAGAATTTTAATGAATTGGAGAGGGGATTGGGCATGGTTGTGACACCGTACCGATTAATAGCCTTACATACCTTGGGAAGATCTAATTTTACAACTTCCTTGATTGCCCAATGAGAATTGAGGAAGACCTTGAGGAGACTAGGCTTGATCATCTCTTAAACCCCTAGCTTTCATGCATGAATTTGAATAGGCTTAGAATGACTTAACCCTTCTCAAAACACACATCTATTTCAAGCTTAAACGACGTAGTTTAGACCCCGGGGCTTAGAATGAAGAAAATACCCTTGATGAAATTTCGGAAAAACTTCACCGCGTTGACAATAGACGCCACAAAGGGTCGTACCTTGGATACCACGACCCATGGTACCTCGGTCATTACTTCATCTCGTCACTTTCTAACTTCTTGATCTTGATTTGTGGCTCGATTGCACCCAAGCCGTTACTCCAAACGACAACCTCAAGTACCGCCTCTCGTCACCCCGCTTTATTCAAACTTAAGTCTCTAACAATGATCCGGTTAAGACGACCATTACGAGTTCTTAAAACCTATCATACTCACCACGCCCATCTTCAGGAATTCCTCCCAATGGCCACTTACAACAACTCGCTTTTTCCCAACAATGAGTTGTCCCCAGAATCGCAAACCTCCTTGCTCAAGACAATCCACCTAACGGCCCATTCCAACGATCCGTCTCTTCTACCAATGGGTCCCGAGACCCATTACTCCCAACCTCGCCCTACATATTCTCACCACTAGCACTTCCAATGGGTCATTAGTCCCACCAACAACCCCTACCATGACTTGTTTTGAGAAATTTTCAAAATTTGCAGCTATTTTTAATTTCAAATCCCGAGTCTAGCCTTAGGAACTTCCAAGGTATTACAATATCTCCCCATTGGGAACATTCGTCCTTGAATGTGGGTAAACATACTGAAAAGCTGGGAAATATGCAATTATCATGCCAAATATTGAATATTTAAGCTGAAACTGATGGAGTACTGACTCCAAAGTAGAATATATGCCTGAACAAGCACTGTACATCACACATACATCCGTTGACATGAGAGAAACCGGGGCACACGAGCCGAATATGGAAATCGAATAGATTACTAAGGAGGAAACTAATATTTAAAGCTAAACCGAGTTGGGAAGGAATAAATGCAGTGTATTCAGCCATCATATTCGCCTCCTCAACATGTTGATTCCTCCATAGAACCTTGACTAAAGCTACTTTTGTTTCTTAGCTTTCAAACTTGATGATCCAAGATTTCCATTGGAACCTCCTCATAAATAAGGTTGTCCTTCACACCTATTCTCTCCAACGAACAACTAGAGTCGGGTCACCCAAGCACTTCTTAAGAGATACATGGAACTAGATGAATCGAAGCTAGTTCTATGGTAAAACTAACTCATATGTTACCTTGCCAAACCATTTCACAATCTGTACGGACCAACATAATGGGGACTCCGATTTCCTTTCTTTCGAATCTCTCACTCCCTTCATGGGAGACATCTTCAGAACACCTAATCAACGACTTCAAACTCAAGTTCTCTTCTCATATCCGCATAGGACTTTTGGTGACTCTGAGTTGTTTTAACCTATCCCTACAAGCCGAACCTTCCCATACACATGAACGAATCTCGACCTATCACCACAACTTCACTTCAAACCAACTAATAGGCGATCTATATCTCCACCCATAAGCGAGCCTCAAACTGGGAGCCACTTGAATTTTAGAATGGTATATTGTTGTATGAAAACACAATGAGAAGCAAAAATGATCATCCTAATCGCCCTTGAAATTAATAACATATTCCATCAACATATCTCGCAGTCTCGAATAGTCCACTTGGCCCGACCATCTGTCTATGGGAAGGTTGTGCTAAGCTTGAATTGAGTATTAAGTCCTTCTGAAATAATTCCCAACCGGGAAGTAAACTAAGTACCTCTATTCGATATGATGGAAAATGGCACTCCATGCAACCGAACTAACTTCGAATGTATAGTTTAATATAATCCTCCATTGAATTGGAAGTTTTGATAGGTAGAAAATGAGCTGCTTTGGTAAACTTCTCACAACCACCCAAATAGAGTCATACTATCGCGTGTACGAGGCAACCCTGTGATAAAGTCCATTGATCTCCTCCCCACTTCCAAGAAGAGATATTGATGTATTTGAAGTAAACTCCTGGCTCTTGGTGCTCAACCATCTCGCCGATAATTCTGACACTTAGCCACAAACTCGGCTATGTCCTTCTTCATGCCATTCCACCACAATGATTTCCCATAAGTCACGGTACATCTTGGTGGCACTCTAGATGCATAGGGTATCTAGAATCATGAGCTTCATGCAAATATCCGCTCCTCAAATCACCAAATATCCTATACCTAAACGCCCCCATATTAGGCACATCATTTCCCTCGTGAGAGAAAATTCACCTTTTTTACCTTCAACCGCTTTCTTCAACTTCACCAAAATTGAATCCATCTTGTCTAGCCTTAACATTGGTCACAAAAGATTATTTCCGACTCGCTCAACAATGACACCACCATCCGCCAAATCAAACGTACCTTAATTTCTAGTCATGCAAGTTGGTGCACATCCTTTACTAACTCTTCCTCTCCTCATCTACGAGATACACTCTCCATGAAAAGCTCCTAAGAGCTGCTTCACCACATTAGCCTTTCCTGGGATGATAGAGAAAATCATATCATAATCTTTAAAAAGCTCCAACTACCTTCATCAAATTCAAATCCTTTTTGGATGAACAAATATTGTAGGTTCTTGTGGTCTGTGAACACATCTAAATGGACCCCGTATAGATAGTGTTCCAAATCTTCAAGGAAAATACTACTGCCACCACCCGAGATCACGAGCCTGGTAATTCTTTTCATGGTCTTCTTCGCCTGCTCGGAAGCATAGTCTATAACTTTACCTTGCTGCATGAGTACATAACCAAGGAAATGCCTTGAAGTATCACAATATACCACTAACCCATTGGTACTTTCAGGTAGGGTCAACACCGTGCTGAGGTGAGTTGAGTCTTCAACTTGGAAAATCCTTTCACAAGCCTCCTCGACCATTGGAACTTCACTCTCTTGGGCCGCTTGGTCAATGTTGGTGCAATATATGAAAACCCCTCAAGAAACCTCTTATAGTGACAAGCTAAACCCAAGAAACTCCTGATATCCGAAGTACTTATGACCTAGCTCTTCACCGCTTCTATCTTTGAGAGTCCACTTGCACACCCCCGCCACACCGCACGGTCCAAAATTTCCACCGAATTCAACCAAACCTCGCATTTGCTAAACTTAGCATATATTTGGAGATCCTTGAGAGTTTTTAGCGCCTACCTCTAATGAGCAGCATGCTCCTCACTCCGAGAGTATATGAGAAAATCATTTACGAATACAATCACGAACAAATCAAAATATGACTTGAACACCCTATTCATCAAATCCATAAAAGCTGCAGGTGGAGCATTTAATTCAAAGACATAACTACAAACTCATAGTGACCATACCGAGTCCTGAAGTTGTCTTCGATGTCACTATCCCGAACCCCCGAGCCGATGGCATCCGAGATCTCGAAGTCTATCTTTGAAAAGCAATTTAGCACCCTCGGAGCTATTCAAAATCATCAATCCAGGGAAAAGGATAGTTGTTCTTAATTGCGATCTTGTTCAATTGTCAATAATAAATAAACATTCAAAGAAACCATCCTTCTTGCGGATAAAGAGAATCGCACACCCTACGGGGTTTGCCTGGCCTCGATGAAACCTCAGGTAAAGATCTTTAAACTGCCTTCAACCGCTTTAGCTCAACCGAGCAATTTTATAAGGGAGGAATAGATATAGGCCGCATATCAGGAAGGAGCTCAATACCAAAATCAATCTCCCGCTCAGAGGATTCTATGTATCATCTAGGAACACGTTCGAGTACTCACACACTACGTGGATCGACTAGATAGTCGGGGTCTCTGACATAGCATCCTTAACCATAATTGTGGTACACGCAACCCTTACAAATCATCTTTCTAGCCTTAAGGTAGGAAATAAGTGAACTACAAGTACAGCTGAACCGCCCTTCCACTCTAGGACTAGATCACCCGTAAATCTAAACTCTACTACACGGTTCTACAATTGATCGAGGCATAGCATGCATATAACCAACGCCGAGTATCATATCAAAATCGGTCATGGCTAACTCTACTAAATTTGCCGAGGTTTCTTTCTCGCAACCGTGACCGGAAACTTCTATACACTGCCTAGCCATAACGAATCACCTACCCGAGTAGAGACTAAGAAGGGTTATGACAAGATTTTTTGAATGAATCCAAAACTATTAGCAACATAGTGCTTCACAAAAGACAAAGTAGCCCCTGGATCTAACAATGCATATACATCAAGGGTGGAATACTCGTACATGTACCAATGACTATATCTAGGAGACCTCCTCGCTCCCCGATGGGATGCTAGGGCATAAAAGCTGTTTTGTCAAGCGACCACCACCCGCACCAGTGGATGCACCCTTGGCTGGCCGTGCCGGGCGGCCGGGTGGAGCTGCCGAACCGGAGCCGGCCTAGGCCCATATCATGACCTACTTGGCTGTCAAGCAATCCCTAAGCATATGTCGGGGCTTCCACAATCAAATAACTACTCTAAACATTCTAAGCACTGCCCACGTGTCTCCGACCACATATGTTACGCTGGGAGGACCGGTCTCTATGGGTCTCGATTCCGCCTCTAGAGATCGATGCTCGCCCTTCGTATCGCTTTCTGGATTCGGATAGGCCACTTCACAAACAAGGCGCTGTGCTAAGATCTGATTGGGACTACCGACTTTGTCACTAGGTCTCTCTGGGAGAACTCCTAAGCTATCACCCCTGCCCTCTTAGCTCTCTCTCTCCGGCCACTCATCTGTACCACCTTCATTTGCTGGGTTGTATAGGAAAATCCAAGAAATGTCAAAATCCTAATGAAGCATCGCGGTCCGACAATCCTTGACTAGGTAGTCCGCTACCCTATGCACAAATCGACTCACTCGGGCCCTCTAATCTAACACCATCCGGGAGGTGCAAACTTGACAAGCGATTGAACTTCGAAGGCATACTCCTAAATTGGGTCCTCATCTTCCCTAGCTTTAGGTTCATAAACTCGATCGTTTGATCTCCTCATCTCCACGAGGGAAGAATCGATCTAGAAAAGCGCATGAAATCATCCCAACCAATATGGCTCGCTCCAATCCGCTCGCTATCCTTCCATTGCTTGAACCAAATGTGTGCAACCCTTTCTACCGATACGCAGGCTAGATCAAGATACCATCTCTAGTCACCCCCATAATTTAGGCGATCTTCTTAACATCCACGAACTCATGTGGTTCCTCATCCACCATTGATCCAACAAACTCCATAAGGTTCATCCTCAAAATCTCTAGCCTCTTTCCGCCGCGCATTCCCTTTCCAGGGATACGCTACCGCCCGTTGATTGACTCGCGTCAAGGACTCGCTAACATCTCGAATGGCCGCCCGAAATCTACGGGCAACTCTACTTGGGTACATGTTCCGTCACGCCCGCCTTGGGGGTATGGATCGGCACCCGGTGCCCTATTAGGACCTGAACCGCTAGACTACCGAGCCTAAGCAATATCCGGTACCTAGCTAGCTCTAACTATGATTCATCGAATCAATGGGCTATATAATCGCCGTAATACACTCTCCGACCGACCGTCTATAGCCACCAGACTGTGAACACGCCCAACCGTAATCATACTCAAATAGGGAAACCTATGCGCCCGACAAGGCTACCATGTCAGTTTCCAGTTATTCTAAATCGCATAAAAATGTTGAACAACTACGTGACCGGCAAAGTCACTTACACAATTCAATCGATACAAATTTCACACGTCAACATAAAAAAATACTAAACAAATTTAAACATTCGCACAAATTTCACACGACCGGCACAACTAACCCACAGGGAGATATATACACGATCTCGCAAGCCTCTAAGAATATCGATAAGATGGTCGACAGTGGCCCCGCCTACCCGTATCGTACAACAAAAGAAAGGAAATAGACTCACTGCCTAGCTCCTGGATGACAGAGCTTATGACTCTGGTATAGATGTTTGGCTGGAATCACGAGGGACGGCCCGTCTGAGTACCGTAGGCAATGCAGCACCCCAAATGGGAGCCGCGTACCACCGGTGTACGAGTATGGAAAGCAACCGAACATAACCGAATATAAGCAACATAACTAGAACTGTAACAAACAGGAAATATCTAAAACTGTCTGATCGATGGAATTTGAAACAAGCCATTCGTACCGAGAGTAAGGCAGAGCATACCTGTCGACGTGGCGATTTGCCGTCTATCATCTAATAAATAAATATATATATACATATATATAACAAAGAAGGACTACCAGCTCCCATAAGCAAAGAAGGTGCCAACCAACAAGCAATCTATATACTCTACCGGTCAAACCACCAAAATAAATCACTCCACTCATCTACTAACTACGAGCACCAACCGGCCCCTTGGGTCCGCAAATTTGGGGTATGGCTCACTATTACCGTGTCTCGAGTCCGGGAGGACTCCTATACCGTAAACCGTGATTCGTAATCCGCCCCCTAGGGCGCAAGCGCACAACAGGGTAAGCTATACCGCTATGCCGATTAGCCCGACATATGTGGAATACCGCATCCCATCTTCGTCCTACTGCGGATGGCATGCCACTTGGAGTGACGTATACCACCCTCTAGCAAAGGAAGTCGACATTTATTAACCTGTGGCTACGAGGGATGCTCTAAGGGTTCTCATAGCACAAATGTGTCTCAACAAACAATAATCACGTATAGCAAGCATGTTTGAACCGAAAATACTATCTCAGATTCTGATTTATTATTTTGAACTCTTTTCTACTTTAAACTCGATTCTCATACTCGAACTATACCGTATCGAGATATTATCCGACTGTTCGCTATGTTGTATTTGGAGATAATATTCCGACTGCTCTGGCTATATCAGAATCGAGATATTATCTGGGTTGTCTAATATTGCTTTACTAACTTTTATTCTGAATATATATCATAATATTATAAAAACATGCTTTCTAGATTCATAATGACTCAATTCTCACTTCCGACTCTTTCTTCTATACATCACGCTATTTACTATGCTGGATTACTAACTTGCCAAAGGAATTAGCTTTATATACCTTTCGCTCGGATTTCCCCGACTAACCGGCGAGCTCGGTCAGCACTTCTGCTATTTCTCCCAACTGCATTCATATATGTCAATTAGAACTAAATACGCTAATATTCTGGAAGAAAACATCACTTTCAATATATATATAGCCCAAACTTTGGCTTATTGAAAAACGGTCGAAAATTCGCTATTTCTCAAAAGTCCAGAAGGGAGAAATACTCATTTTAGGGCTAGGAGTATATTGACACTAATTTGGAGCAATTCCACTTACCTTATCTCGGTAGCACGACGATTTGCCGGTCGAATTTCACGAAACTAAATCCGTAGGAATGCTCCTCGTTGCTTAATACCTCGGTATCTTGGATTAATTCGAGTTTGGACCGTGGTTGACGGCGTAATCGGACGGAAATTATCAAAGAACCTTCGTCCCCCTCTGTTTCCCTCAACTTTTCTGGAAAATTATATGAAATTAAACATTAAAACCGAAGTTGGAGGCTTATGTACTTGGGCCTGGACAGGGCCTCCGTAACACGGAGCCAATGCGGAGGCCCTCCCTCCATTGCACGTTGCCATCGCGGAGGGGCTCTGCCCCGGCTCCTTCCGTGATGGTTCGACGAATCTCTTATCCGGTCTTTCCCCGGGCCTTTTCCTAGGATGTATGGCATTCAAAAACACTTAACCAACATGCGAATAGACCATCTACATGTTGAGAATTTACGGGGTGTAACATGTTCCTCATGGGCTGGCGGGACCTACTGGTGCCCGTCTCCATTGCAATTCTCATGGCCATTTCCATTCCCATTTTTTCGTCCGTTAACTCGTCGAGGAGGCATCATTCTAAAAATGTATATTGCATGAATTAGAAGGATAGAGAGAGACTTCATCGCATGGTATAGATCATGAAGGAAGGGAACATTTCTTAAATGTCTCATAGACCCTTCTTCATATGTGTGGCACACTTCAACCCATGAAAAAGACTCTACTTAATGCGGCTTTTAGACACTCTAGGACACTTCAAGACCTGGCTCTGATACCAAAATTTTCACGACTCGAAAATAGGTGCGGATCGAGACACGGGACAAAGAACCCCGAGAGGATCCAAGTCAACCTCGGCATGAACATAACATCTAACTCATTCAAATAAAATGGAAGATCAACATACTTAGCATAGCGTAAGTTTGAACATAAAATAATAAACTATGTTTGGAAAGCCTCTAATACTGACAAGTTGATGGGACAAGACCCCAACTAACTCACTATAGTTGGAAAACTATAAATAGGAAACATATCTGATAAGAAAGGCCCTCGAAAGATGAGGACTCACCAACTCTAATCGGGAAGTACTAATGCTGGGAATCTGGTGTCATGACCCGAACGGAGGCCCGGATCGTAGACACAGGACAAGGGACCTCGAGAGACCCCAAGTCAACCCATGGCATAACCATACATCTGACCTATTTGATAAACTAAAGAAATAATCAATATAACTCAGCGGAAGTCTAATTCAACATAACATCATAATAACATGTGAAGCTAACACATACATAAGTCTGAAAGCCTCAAATTTGGACGAGTTGATGGGACAAGACCCCCAACTAACTCAACAATACGGAAACTGAAATACATAAAAGAAATTGAAAGTCTAGTCATCGAAAGATAAGGGCTCAGAAATCGTAAGCAGTTATGAACTCTGGAAAGCTGACTAAGATCAGGGCCGAAGCTGCGAGCTGGGTCCTATTATCATGAAATGATACAACATAGAAAGTATGCGGTTAGTATGTGGAATGTACCGACTATGCAAGGTAAGTAAAACCGTTTAAGTAAAGTAATTAATTTGAAACATTTCATAACATATCTTAAGCTTTCAAGACTGAGAAGAAGGCTACATACATTCATCCTGAAATCGAAATCTTATCATGACATGACCATGCATAGCTTTATAACATCATGACTAAATCGAATGACTCAAAGCTGAAACATAACATTTATGATAAAAGATGAACAATGAGTCAAACCTTGCTTTTAGAAAATGCATGCTTAAATAAATAATCATGAGTAATGAATATGCAAATCTGAATAATATAGACAGTGGGAGACTCGTCACTTAACCGACATACCACGATAGAGCTTATGTGGTCCCGACTATTACACTCAAGTGGGAAGAGCTGTCCAAAACCTTTCCAGGGCTAAGGATGCTACCATGATATCAATATCAAGTTGAAGGCCCATTCGGGCAGGGGGAAGCTCACTAGGGAGGTCCCAAGTCATATAGTATTCAACCTATGTTGGCGTGTAGTTCTGAGGCATAGGGTGATCGACCCTTAGCCCTCTCAGTGCTAGACTCTTCTCCCAAAAACATGCAATGCTCTACATCGTATATAACAAAGCTCAACATCATCTATTGATGAATCTCAAGATGAAATCATGCATAACTCAACACCTTATGGAACGAAGCTCAACATTGTCCTTTGAAAAAGCTCAATAATGACATACATATCAATTATGAACTTATGTATATGAGAAGCTTTAATTCAAAACATACCACAAGATAATAATATGAAATTTGGGAGACTTTGCTCCAAACAATGTGGTAAGCTTATTTCGGAAGAACTCATCATTTTAAATCAACATGTGGGCATTGCCCAAAGCTCTATCGTACTTGGATCTACTCAACTCATTTTGAAAACAATATCATAATCATAGGTAGCTTTAGAAATATGCTTTTCATCATCAAATCTCATAATCATCATACATTCATCACAATTCTCTTCTTTCATGAACTTCTCATCCATGGGAATTAAATTTCATAATTTAGAAAACACAATTTCTGATTTAAAACAATTTAAAATTTGCCCAAGCTTCACAATTGATCAATATAAATATAATCTAATCCTGGTGAAGAATTATGCTATTAGGTAAAAACCACATACTTGATCATAGGTAATTTTCATGGATTGATAGAAATTGGGCATAGGTATGGAAGGAGACAACCACTCATAATCCTACATACCTAGAAGCGATGACTTTACCACTTCTCTAATTTTCCAAGATGAGATTCAATGGAAACCTTCAAAACTTGCTCTAAATCCTCTCTTCAAACTCTCAAGTTTGCATGCATGGAATGAATTAGCTTAGAATAGGTTTTCCCCTCGTAAAACCCTGTAAAACAAGCCTTAAACGACGCAGTATTGGTCTTAGGAACTTAGGATTTATAAAAAGACCCTTACTGAATTCGCAGAAAATAACTGTCAGGTGGTCCTAACAGACGACCTGACGACTCGTTACCAGGGCCAACAATTCGTTGGGTTACCCGTTGGGTACACTGCTTCACAAACTCTTGGGGCTCATAACGACAGATGTATTGACTCATTAAGGGTGACCACGACTCGTGGTCACCAATCATCAAGTACGCTACCTCCCTTGTACNCATCAAGTACGCTACCTCCCTTGTACAATTTACTAGTATATCACCAAATGACTCATACCACGACTCGTTGCCTGACATGACGACTCTTGGTCTCCTCCCGATATGTACACTGGTTGACCTTTCTATTTTTCCTTCTCCCTCACCCCACAGCTGACCTAACAACTCGTGGGGTCTGGCCACGAGTCGTTGCCACGCCCCTGGGGACCGCATCCTCCAATATTCTCAACTCTTCACTGGCCTTCCCCACAAGTCACCTGATGACTCGTAGGTTGTCCTCACGAGTTATCCCATGACTCGTCCTATGCCTGCAACATCAATTTCACAATTTTTCCTGTTGGAACTCATGGGTCTGATCCTTGGGTTCCTAGATTATAACAATATCTCCCCCTTGGGATCATTCATTATCGAATGTTAGAAACACACAGAAACCCAAAAATACGCAATCATCATATGCAAACACTGATAATTTACACCGAAAACTGGCGGAATAACTACCTCTAAAAGGAACTACATAGCTTAATCGAATTCAGAAATCATATACATATATCATATCATAAACAAAACTTGTGCACATGAACTGAACATGGAAACTAAATAGAGAATTAGAGCAAGGACTGATACCTCAAACTGAAACTGAGCCGGTAGGGAACAGATGGGGGTATTTAGCCATCATAGTCGCTTCGGCTTCCCACGTAGCTCCCTCAATATGTTAATTTTTCCACAACACCTTCACTGAAGCTACTTCTTTGTTCCTTAGCCTCCAAACTTGACGATCTAAGTTTGCCACTAGAATTTCCTCATAACTAAGGCTAGCTTTTACACCGACTCTGTCCACCAGGACTACTAGAGCTGGATCACCCAAGAACTTTTTCAAAAGCGACACATGAAACACAAGATGTAAAGAAGATAACTCTGAGAGCAGCTCCAACTCATACGCTACCTTACCAACTCTTCTCGTGATCCAGTAGGGACCAACATAGCGGGGACTGAGTTTTGCTTTATTTTCAAACTGCATGACTCCCTTCATGGGAGATACATTAAGAAATACCCAATCGTCCACCTCAAACTTCAACTCTCTCCTTCTCACATCTGCATATGACTTTTGACGACTCTGGGTGGTTTTCATCCTCTACCTTATCAACTGGACCTTTTACATGGCCTCATGAATCGAATTAGGCCCTATCATAGCTGCCTCACCAACTTCAAACCATCCGATGGGTGATCTACACCTCCGTCCGTAGAGAGCCTCAAACGGTTCCATTTGGATGCTGGAGTGATAGCTGTTGTTGTAAGAAAACTCGATCAAAGGCAAGTGATCATCCCAACTACCCTTGAAATGTATCACATAAACTCTCAACATGTCCTCTAGAGTTTGAATTGTCCGCTCTGTCTGACCATCCGTTTTCGGATGGAATGTTGTGCTGAGCTTAACTTGAGTCCCAAGCCCTTTGTGGAAAGACTGCCATAACTGAGAGGTAAACTGAGTACCTCGGACTGAGATAATAGTCAAGGGCACTCCATGAAGTCGAACCAACTCCTGAATATATAGTTTGGCATAGTCATCCACTGAATATATGGTTTTGAATGGTAGGAAGTGTGCATCCTTGGTCAACTTGTCTATCACCACCCAATAGAAACATAGTGTCGGCGAGTACGAGGTAGGCCTATAATGAAATCCATATTAATCTTTTCCCACTTCCAAGTGGGAATGCTAATATCCTGAAGTACGCCTCTCGACCTTTGATGCTCAACTTCACTTGCTGACAGTTCGGGCACTTAGCTATGAATTCTGCTATATCCTTCTTCATTCTATTCTACCTATATATTTCTCGCAAATCATGATACATCTTGGTGGCACCTGGATGGATAGAATACCTGGATCCATGTGCCTCATGCAGTATCCGGTACCTCAAATTATCAATATCTGGAACACATAGATGGCCTTGGTACCGCAACACCCCATCTCCCCCTTGGGAGATGACCTCCAACTTCTGACTCCAAATGGCATCCTTCAGTTTTACCAACAACAGATCTTCATCTTTCCTAGCTTTCATGTCTACTACACAGGATGATTCCGATCCTTTTGCAGAACAATGCTTCCTTCGGTCAAGTCGATCAATCTAACTCCCAACCTTACCAACCGATGGACATCTTTCACCAACTCCTTATTTTCTTCATACACATAGGACACACTCTCCATAGAGAGCCTACTAAGTGCATCTTCTACCACATTAGTCTTACCCGGGTGGTAAAGGACACTCATATCATAGTCCTTAAGTAGCTCCAGCCACTTCCCTTGTCGAAGATTGAGATATTTCTGCATAAACACCTATGGAAAGCTCTTGTGGTCAGTAAATACATCCACGTGGACCCCATACAAGTAGTGCCATCATATCTTCAACGCAAACACCACCATGGCTAACTCAAGATCATGGGTCGGGTAATTCTTCTCACGAACTTTCAACTGCCTTGAGGCATAAGCTATCACCTTCCCGTGCTTCATCAAGACACACCCAAGTCCAATTCTAGAAGTGTTACAATACACCATAAATCCATTGTTACCCTTGGGTAGGGTCAACACGGGTGCTGAAGTGAGTCGAGTCTTCAATTCTTGGAAGCCTTTCTCACAAGCCTTCGTCCATTAGAACTTTACCTTCTTCTGAGTCTACTTGGTCAAAGGTGCTGCAATAGATGAAAATCCCTCAACGAATCTCCGATAGTAACCTGCTAAGCCCAAGAAGCTCCTGATATCTAATGGGTTCACCAGTCTGGGCTAGTTCTTCACCGCCTCGATTTTCTGAGGATCTACCGTTATGCCCTCACTCGATACTACATGGCCCAAAATGCAACTGAGTCCAACCAAAACTCACACTTACTGCACTTTTCATACAAGTAATGATCCTTGAGAGTCTATAGCACTACTCTCAAATGACCAGCATGCTCCTCCTCGCTCCGCGAGAATACAAGAATGTCATCGATGAACATGATCACAAACATATCAAGATATTTCTTGAACACCCTATTCATAAGATCCATAAAAGTTGCAGGGGCATTGGTTAGTCCAAAAGACATAACAACAAATTCGTAGTGACCATATCGAGTCCTGCAAGCGATTTTCGCAATGTCACTCTCCTGAACCCTAAGTTGGTGATACCCGGATCTGAGATCAATCTTGGAGAAACACTTGGCACCCTGAAGCTGGTCAAACAAATCATCGATCCTAGGTAAAGGATATCTGTTTTTAACGATGACCTTGTTCAACTACCTATAATCAATGCATAATCGAAGAGAACCATCTTTTTTCCGAACGAATAGGACTGGTGCACCCTAGGGAGACTTGCTCGACCTAAAAAATCCCTTATCTAACAGGTCCTTCCACTGATCCTTCAACTCTTTTAGCTCGGCTGGAACCATTCTATAGGGCGGAATAGATATAGGTTGCATATTGGAAAGGAGATCTATACCAAAATCAATCTCCCGCTCGGGAGGGACACTTGGAAAATATTAGGAAAGACCTCTGGATACTCACGTACTACCGGTATGGATTGGATGGTTGAGGTCTCAGACTTCACGACCTTAACCCTAACAAGATGGTACATGCACCCCTTTGAAATCATATTTTTGGCCTTAAGGATGGAAATGAATCGACCTACAGGAACAACTGAACTACCCTTCCATTCTAAGACTGGCTCACCTGAAAATCTGAACTCTACGGCCCGGGTTCTACAATTAACTGAAGCATAACATACAAATAGCCAATCCATGCCGAGAATAACATCAAAATTAGTCATGGATAACTCACCAATTCTACTGAGGTGAACATATAAAGGACTGAGACTAGGCAACCTCTATATACCCATCTAGATATAACTGAGTCACCTACTGTAGTGGAAACTGAGAAGGGTTCTAACAAAACATCGAGATTGACTCCGAAGCTACTGGCCACATATGGTGTCACAAAAGACAAAGTATCCCATGGATCTAACAAAGCATAAACAGCAATATGGAAAACTCACAACATACCAATAACCACATCTGGGGAGACTCCTGCTCCCGACGAGAAGCTAAAGCCTAGAATTTGTTCTGGCGATGGCCGTCAGCTGTGCTGGTAGATGCCCCTTGATATGCTAAGCGTGGGGGAGGGGCTACTGAGCTAGAAGCTGGGCCTTGGCCCTCAAATTGATCCTGCCTCGCAGCTAGACAATCTCAGCATGTTTTCGGGCTGCCCACACCCAAAATAATCACCTAAACCTGCCAAGCACTGGCCTGTGTGCCCCCGACCACATCTGCGACAAGCTGGGATTCTTAAATCTGCGGGTCTGCTGCTTTGACCCCTCGAGCCTGATCCTTACCCTCTCTGATCATTTCTAGGCCTGGATGGCATACTCAAGGCCGATGATGCCGGGGCTGATGATCTCTAGTGAGTCTGTTGTCGGTGTCTACCACTGGACCTCTATTCAGAGAACCTGTGATCCTCGATCCTAGCCCTCTTGGCCTCCCTCTCTCTCGAATGTGCTTCCTCCATCTGCTGGGCGTACAACACCATTGAGGGAAGTCCATATCCTGGAGAAGCATAGAAATCCGACACTCCTTTTCCAAATACCCTGCTATACCATGAATAAACCTGCTCACCCGTGCCCTCTGGTCCACCACTAACTCCGGGGCATATTTTGATCGGCGAGTCAACTCAAGGGAATACTCTTGCACTGTCATCCTTCCCTGCTTCAAGTTTACAAACTCAGCTTCTTTCAACTCCATCATCTCCCGAGGGAAGAACCGGTATAGAAATGCAACCTGGAACTCCTCCCTAGTGACCGGACCTGCTCCTTCTACCCTGCTTTCCTTCCATTGGTGAAACCAGATATGCGCCATCCCCTTTAATTAGAGAAGGCCAACTCCGCGCACTTAACACTACTCACCCCCATGACTTGGGTGATCTTGACAACCTCATCAATGAAATCATGCGTCCTTATCTACCTTGGACCCCAAGAACTCCGGCGGCTTCATCCTCAAGAAGTCTCTGACCCGAGCCACCACCGCATTGCCATTTTGCAGAACATGTGCAACGGCCTGCTGATTTACTTGAGTGGTCAAGGCTTGCGCAAGTATTTGAATAGAGTCCCGAAACTCAGCATGAGCGGCTGGTTTCAGTGCTTGAGGCTCCTGACCTGGTGGGGCTGGCTGATGCCCATAACCATTTACAATCTCATGGCGTTCACCACCTCCATTCCTCCTTCCATTCATCCTTCGAGGACCCATAATTCTGCAATCGTGATTAGTACGAATTAGAAGAATAGAAAGACTTTTCGTCACATGACATAGATCATGAAAGAAGAGAACGTTTCCTAAACGTCTCGTAGCCTCTTCTTCATAAGTATGGCACGCTTCACACCCATGAAAAAGACTCTACTTATCATGGCTTTCAGACTCCCAGGACACTACAAACCTATGGCTATGATACCAAGTTTGTCATGACTCTAACGGAGGCACGGATCGTAGACACGGGACAAGGGACCCCGAGAGACCCTAAGTCAACCCATGGCATAAGCATACATCTAAACCATTCGATAAAACTGAAGAAATCATCAATATAACTCAGCAGAAGTCTAATTCAACATAACATCAAAATAACATCCGAAGCTAACACATACATAAGTATGAACGCCTATAATCAGGAGGAGTTGATGGGACAAGACCCTCAACTAACTCAACAATATGAAAACTGAAATACGTAAAATAAACTAAAAGTATAGTGTTAGAAAGATGAGGACTCACCAATCCTGAGCAGCTATGAAATCTGGACAGCTGATTAAGATAGGGGCTGAAGCTGCGAGCCGGGTCTTGTATCATTAAACGATACAACATGAAAAGTATGTGGTCAGTACGTGGAATGTACCAAG
>JACEIK010003806.1:6885-28851 GCA_018107945.1 Datura stramonium | reverse complement strand
AACGAAGCTCAACATTGTCCTTTGAAAAAGCTCAATAATGACATACATATCAATTATGAACTTATGTATATGAGAAGCTTTAATTCAAAACATACCACAAACTAATAATATGAAATTTGGGAGACTTCGCTCCAAACAATGTGGTAAGCTTATTTCAGAAGAACTCATCATTTTAAATCAACATGTGGGCATTACCCAAAGCTTTATCATACTTTGATCTACTCAATTAATTTTGGAAACTATATCATAATTTTGGGTAGCTTTAGAAACATGATTTTCATCATCAAATCTCATCATCATCATACATTCATCACATTTCTCTTCTTTCAGGAACTTCGCATCCATGGGCATTAAATTTCATAATTTAGAAAACACAATTTCTGATTGAAAACAATTTAAAATAATGCCCAAGCTTCACAATTTATTAATATAAATATAATCTAATCATACCCATATATAGAGATTGAAGAATTATGAAATTAGGTAAAAATCCCATACTTGATCATAGGACATTTTCATGGATTGATAAAAATTGGGCATGGGTGTGGAAGGAGACACCCACTCATAACCCTACATACCTTGGAGGGATGATATTTCCACTCTCAAGTTTGCATGCATGGAATGATTGCATGGAATGAATTAGCTTAGAATAGGCTTTCCCCTCTTAAAATGCTGTAAACCGAGCCTTAAACGATGTAGGTCTTAGGAACTTAGGATTTACAAAAAGACCCTTACTAAATTCGCAGAAAATAATTGTCAGGTGGTCCTAACGGACGACCTAGCGACTCGTTACCAGGGCCAATGATTAATTGGGTTACCCATCAGGTGCACTGCTTCACAAACTCTTGGGGATCATAACGACGTACGTAACGATTCGTTAGGGGTGACCACGATTCATGGTCACCAATCGTCAAGTATACTTCCTCCCTTGTACAATTTACTGGTATATCACCCGATGACTCATTCCATGACTCCTTGCTTGACATGACGAGTCATGGCCTCCTCCCGTTAAGTACACTGGTTGACCTTTCTATTTTTCCTTCTCCCTCACCCCACGACTAACCTAAAGATACGTGGGGTCTGACCACGTGTCATTGCCATGCCCGTGGGGACCCTATCCTCCAACCTTCTCAACTCTTCATTATCCTTCCCCATTAGTCACCTGACGACTTGTGGGATGTCCTCACGAGTTGTCCCATGACTCGTCTTGTGCCTGCAACATCAATTTTACAATTTTTTCCATTTCAACTCTCGGGTCTGATCCTTGGCTTCTCGGGGTATAACATCTGGCTAGCGGCGGGAATGAGACTGGATATCGGAACCTGTATGATAAAATGATACAACATATAGTATGCGGTCAGTACATGGAATGTACCGTGTATGCAAGGTAAGTAAAACCGCTAAGTAAAATCATAAGTCATGCATATTATAAAACATAAACAAGATAAGATTCTGAGAGTAGGGCTTGCATGCTATTTTATAAAATCATGATCTAAACATAATTGAATACCATAACTGAATCTAATGACCAAAAGTAGAGAATTGATAATCATAAGTAAGACTGAACATTGGGTCAAACCTGCTGAAAGCATAATATCATGACTGATGAACATGCATAACTGAAATCATGAGGAACAATGGGAGAATCGTCATATAACCTACATTACCACGATGGAGCTTATGTGGTCCCTACTATAACACTCAAGTGGGCAGAGCCGTCCAAAGAATTTCCAGGGCTAAAGATGCTACCATGAAATCGATGTCAAGCTCAAGCCCCCTTGGGGGCAGGGGAAGCTTCAAGGGAGGTCCAAAAGTATATATGTAAACCTACATTGGCGCGTAGTTCTGAGGTACAGAGTTGACTGACCCTTATCCTACTCGGTGCTAGATACTACTCCCAATAACATGCATATGCTCTCCATCATTCTCCAACTAAGCTGAACCATCGTCTAATGACGAAGCTAACTCATAACATGCATGCATAAATATGAAATCATAACATGAGAAGTCTTGGATCAAACCATACCACAAGCTAAAATAGTGGGAGTCTAGACTCAAAAATCCATGTGGTAAGCTAATACATGAAGTTTATATAAATTATGAAACATACTTGATCATATGGGCTTGACCAACACTTACACATGCTTGAAATCAACTTGATTCACTTTGAAAACCTGAACATAGACATGGGTAATTTGGAAACATACTTTTCTCATAAACATTTGGCAAAAACTCCATAGATTCATCAATTAGAATTTTCATGAATTGAGAGAGGATTGGGCATGGGTGTGGAAAATTGCTCCTATTCATAGCCTTACATACCTGAAGAGATCTTATTTCACAACTTCCTTGATAGCCAAATGAGTATCGAGGAAGAACTTTGAAGAGACTAGGCTTGATCACCTCTTAAACCCCTAAGCTTGCATGCATGAATTGGAATAGGCTTAGAATGGCTTAACCCTTCTTAAAACACACTATTTCGAGCTTAAAACGATGTAGTTTAGGACCCTAGGGCTTAGGAATGATGAAAGTACCCGTAATGAAATTTCTGAAAAAAATGCACTGCTTGTGGCAACGGGCGCCACGATGGGTCGTACCTTGATACCACGACTCGTGGTACTCGGTCATTACTTCATCCATCAATGGGTCGTACCTTGATACCACGACTCGTTGTACTCGGTCATTACTTCATCCATCACTTTTTAACTTCTCTAATCTTGATTCAATGGTTCGACGAAATGGGTCGTTACTCCAAATGACGACCCTTTACTGCCTCCTGTTACCCTGCTAGATTCCAACTTAAGTCTCTAAAAAGGACTGGTTAGGACGAATCATTATGAGTCCCAACGACTTATCATTTTTTGGTCGTTATCACCATTGCCCATCTTCAAGAATTCCTCCTGAAGGCCACTTACAACAACTCGTTTTTCCCAACAATGGGCCATCCCCAGGACTCATGTCATCCTCCTTTGCCTAAGACAATCCACCTAATGGCCCTTTCCAATGGTCCGTCTGTTCCACTAATGGGTCGACCTGAGATACGTTACTTCCCAGCCTGCCCCTGCAGATTCTCACCACGGGCACTTCAAATGGGTCGTTAGTCCCACAACGACCCGTACCACTACTCGTTTTGAGAAAATTTTTAGATTTTTCTACTAGTTTTCATTTTAAATACCGATTCTAATCTTAGGTACTTCCGGTGTATTACACATACCTTCCTCCTACGACTTGTACTGTTTGTAGTGTCTAAAGTTCTACTAAGTACGGAAGATTCTTCTAAAGTTCACCACCGCTCATGGTACGGGTTTTATGTTCATGCTACGATCCGTGAGTCCATTCATACCAAGAGTCTTCTTTTGTGCAATTTTCTCTATACATTTCCGCGACTCCACTTACAGCTCGTACCATCTTGGTCTTGCTCATACTAAGAGTCGTATGTTGCCTTCCTCTTATTCCAGCCTTCTGACTTTCACCATGATTCTCAGTATGACTCGTACTAAGACTTGTACTTGGCTGATTTTCTGCATCTTTGAGCCTCTTTTGCACATTTTTGCTCCAACACTTATTTTCTCCGAAATCAAAGTAAAAGTGCCTCATATCCATATAAACATACCTAAGTCTATGTTATTTTCTTAGTTTTAAGCGTCGAAAGTGTTGTAAACTCACAACACGTCAATAACCTCAACTTAAGACTTTTGCATGTCCTCAAGAAAAGGAAATAAATACTAAATATAATGGTTAACTAGAAAATAAACCTAGGACACTACAACCAACATCAACCAAAACTTGTACTATAAACCCAAAAAGCTTTTGACCCTTTTTCCGTGAACCAAGTTAGCACATGCACTACAAGTAACCACAAAACATGATAAGCAGGGATCAGGATATGTCATCTAGCTATTAACAGATAGTCGAGTCATCACCAATGCTTTTTACACAGACCACTGCTAGAGTTAAACACAAATCATGTACCTTCACAACAAATGAAGTCCCCCAGTCATAGATATAGTAAAATATGAAACATCGGATTGACAAGTAAGACTCTCACTCTTACAAAGAATTTTTAAATACTACATATCGGATACCATAGGCTTACCCTTATTTTCTCTACTTCGATTTGTCAGATTGTCAGGATAGGATCACTGTAGGACTATCTTTGGCTTGTAATATAGGCTTTCGGGCTAGGTATGGTAGATATGAGATCTTTTAAGTGAATAAAGTCTCTTTGGAACTACACATATGTGGCTCCATTTTTTTTCTTTTTCACCCTTTTTTCTCTTTCCATTTTTTCCTCCCTTTTCACCCTTTTATTGCACTTGTATGAGTGTGGTATGTTTCTTCAAGCTTTTCATGCATCATTCTCTTTTTGTATTTTCTTTTTCAAATTTTCTTTTCTTTTTCTTTTTCTTTTGTCACACTACACCTCATTTTTCACCTTTTTTTCTTTTCTCTGCCTTTTTCACCTTTCCACTATTTCTGCCCCCCTACTCTAGCCACCCTCAACTTAGAAATTTTGCCTATGTTGATGTTGACAATGTCCAAGGAGGGACCAGGGCCAAAACAGGTTCATTATAATAATGGGTATGATTAATTGGTTAATAAAATAAAAAATGATCTATTTGAGGCTCAAAATCGTGATCAAGGGAATCATATCATTTTTGGTAGGGTCATTTAAGCTAAAAAATAGGCTAAACAAAAAATGGCCTATGATCCTTTCCTAACCAACCATCCTAAAACCTATGTAAAGACCAATCAAGCAAGTTCTAGATTCTCTACATAGTATTGAACTAGGTGTTAGACCTCACCTACTCTTGGTACATGTCTTGCATTCGCTCTACCTGTCCGCTTTATTCATGTCTTAACAAAATCTATACATGCTAATATACTAAATGACATAAAGAAAGATCCACATAAATCATGCTTGCAATCACAAGTACATAGCTAATCATAAAAAAATTTTAAACAGGGTCAAATTTTTACAAATCCAAAACTAGTGGAATTTATTGTTGAGTACTCCTAAGCTATTTTCTAATTAAATAAAAATCACAAAAATAAAATCCTAAATATGTCGGTTCTACTGGATAGCATGCCCGAGAAAAAAGAAACATGACAAGAAAAACCCTCGGACAAATCAAAAATCCAAAAATACAAGTACACCCCCTCCAAGCATGCTTCATCCTCGAAGTATAGAATGTAAAAGTAGAGGGAAGGGAACATACCTATGGCTACTCAGACTTTACCAT
This sequence comes from Datura stramonium, assembly GCA_018107945.1. Taxonomy (NCBI): domain Eukaryota; kingdom Viridiplantae; phylum Streptophyta; class Magnoliopsida; order Solanales; family Solanaceae; genus Datura; species Datura stramonium. The sequence goes on along the minus strand of JACEIK010003806.1, from coordinate 23,608 downwards.
CCATGGGTTTTCTCCCATGCAGCACCTGATTTAATGTCGCGACATGATGTAACCTTTGTGATCCTTCAGGAATCATCAAGGTACACCACCTCAATTCCATTTATTTCCTCTGTATCTCCCAGGTATAGCTTTATTCTTTTCCCGTCCACCTTGAATCTTTTTCGATATTTGTTCTCAAGTTCCACTGCACCATATGGGGATACATTCACCACTCTGTATGGTCCCATACGTCTAGATTTCAATTTTTCAGGATGCCAATAAAGCCTTGAGTTGAATAGTAGAAACAAATCACTAGTGTTGAACTCCTTTTTTGCAATCTTCTTATAATGATGAATATTCATTCTTTCTTTATAAATGGCCGCATCTCATAAGCTGTAAGTCATAATTCGTCCAACTCATTAAGCTGGTCAAGAGTTAACTAGGCTACTTTATTCCAATTTAAGTCCCGAACCTACTCGGTGTTAAGTACCACTCCCAAAACATCCAACATGCTCATAAAATTCATAACATGACATGCATGGTTAGTGAAAACATGGGAATCATAACATACATGAGAGTTTGTATTTCTAGCCATGGAATTGGGCCCGTGAGTCAGCCAAAATCGTAGTTAAAATTCATAAACGACATGTGGGAATTGACCATTGTTTCAAACACACTTGAAATGTTTAAATTCTTAGGAAAACAATCATGATAGCATGAAAAACCGAAAATTGAAGACATGCTTAAAAATGTAGGAGAAACTCTTTCATGCTTTCGGAATTATCTTGACCGCAAAATTCACTAAAGATTTCCCCGCAATTGGGCATCCATACTTATAGAGATTTAAATCATGAAATATAGAATAAACAAGTAAAATCAACCCAAATAAATTCGAAAGTCACGAATTGGATATGCTACAATAATATCATTTCAAATTCTAAAGAATCATATAAATTCATAAAGACCCATCAAGATTTGGCAGCTTTAACCTAGAAACTAAGAGGTATTTCAACACCCCACCTACTTGGAAATTTCAAGACTCTTAACTCCCTTGAAAACCCTAGGTAGAATCTTGAAGAATCTTGAAGAATACACTTGAATTTCCCTTTCCTCCTTCCTCTCTACACTTAATATCAAATGAGGCTTATCATGGTTGATTTCGCTTTAAAAGACCCTTTCCCGACATCAAAACAACATAGTTTAGGTCTTAGGAGTGTAGGAAATTATGAGAAGGTCCTTACTATTTCACAGAAAATAACTATCAGGTGACCTGACAATTCGTTGCCAGGAGCAACGAGTTTTCTGGTCATTTCTTCAAGTCCACTAGAAATTTTCCTTTGGCTCTTAACGGAGGACAAGACGACTCATCCCTCAGGGATATGACTCATTATGCCCTTTCGTCAAGTGCACTGCCTCATTTCTACTAGAAACCCAGGAGCTTGCTCACGACTCACCTAACGAGTCGTTGGGGCTGGCCACGACTCATGGGGTTCTTCCGTTAGGTACACTGGTCAAAACATCACTGGTAACCCTTAACCTCACCCCAAGAGGGACCTGACGACTCTTGGTGGCTTACCATGAGTCGTTCCCATGCCTGTGGGGACCTCAACTCCTTAGCACAGTACAATCTTCCCACAAGCCACCTGACGACTCATGGGGTATCCTCACGAGTCGTCTAACGACTCGTTCTGCACTGCTGTAACATTTTCCAAATTTTTCCCCGTTTGACTCCTGGGTTTGATCCTTGGATTCCCGGGGTATAAAATAGGTAGTGCAATAGCCTCCACCCATTTGGAAACATAATCCACTACCACAAAGATGTATTTCATCCCATATGAGCTAACAAATGGGCCCATGAAATCTATACCCCATACATCAAATAACTCAACTTCCAGAATAGGGGTCAATGGTAACTCATGCTTGTGGTTAATGTTGCCCTATTTTTGACATTGATCACATGCCTTGGCGTAATCATAGGCATCTTGGTGAATAGAGGGCCAGTAATACCCATATTGCAGGATTTTTTGTGCAGTTCAGATACCACTATGATGACCCCCAACTAGGGATGAGTAACAGGTCTCAAGAATGCTCAACATTTCTACCTTTGGCACACACCTACGAATGATCCCATCTATGCAAATACGAAATAAGTATGGTTCATCCCAATAGTATCTTCGGGCATCAAATAAGAACTTTTTCTGCTGGTGAGTCATGTTTGCTGGGATCATGTTGTTAAACAAATAATTTGCAAAGTCAACGATCTAGGGAATCAAGTCCAGAGGTGTAGCTAGTACCTACTTGTTTGGGAAAGTGTCATCAATATCAGTCTCCTCTCCTGCCCTAGCCTCAAACTCTAGTCAGGATAAGTGATCAGCTACCTTATTTTCAGTTCCTTTCTGGTCTTTGACCTCAAACTCGAATTCTTGAAGCAACAGAACCCACCAAATCAACCTAGGTTTAGCATCCATTCTAGATATCAGGTATCTCAAAGCAGCATGGTCTATATGTAAGATCACCTTAGTTCCAAGAAAGTATGCTCAAAACTTCTCAGCTGAAAAGACAACAGCAAGCAGCTCCTCTTTTGTGACATTATAGTTCTTTTGGATTGTATTAAATGTTTTACTAGCGTAATAGATAGGATGGAAAATCATTGCCCTCCGTTGGCCTAAGAAAGCACCAAGAGCAACCCCGCTAGCATCACACATTACTTCAAATTGAAGAGACCAATCTAGAGCTATGATAATATGAGCAATGGTGAGTTTCTCTTTCAAGCACTCAAAAGCCTTTAGACATGCCTCATCAAATATGAATTTACCTCTTTCTCAAGTAATTTGCACAATGGCTATGCAATCTTTGAAAAGTCCTTGATAAACCGCCTATAGAATCCTACATGCCCTAAAAAGCTTCTGACCCTTTGTACAAAAATAGGTGGTGGAAAACCTGCTATAACTTCAATTTTCACCTTGTTTACCACAATCACTTTTCTAGAGATTTTATGACCCAACACTATTCCTTCTTTGAACATAAAATGACATTTTCCCCAATTTAGGACCATATTAGTTCCTTCGCATCTGTTCATCACTTTGCCCAAGTGTTTGAGGCAAGATTCGAATTAGTCACCCACAACTGAGAAATCATCCATGAATACCTTAAAGGTGTCCTCCACCATATCTGAGAATATCGACATCATGCAGTGCTAGAATGTGATCGGTGCATTGCACAATCCAAAAGGCATTCTTATGAAAGAAAATGTTCCATATAGGAAGGTGAAGGTAGTCTTTTCTTGATCATCCAGGGCTATAGTAATCTTATTGTACCCTGAGTAGCCATCGAGAAAATATTACCAGCCTCTACCTGCCAATCTATCAAGAATCTGATCCATGAATGGCATTGGAAAGTTGTCCTTCTGGTTCTAGTGGTTGAGCTTCCTGTAATCCATGCATACACGCTATTCGGTGACTAGTCGTGTTGGTATCAATTCATTCTTCTCATTGGGTACCACTATGATCCCACCTTTCTTTGGCACACATTGTACTTGACTTACCCACTAGTTATCCACAATGGTATAGACTACACCAATGTCTAGCCACTTGATAATCTCCTTTTTCACTACTTCTTGTATTGGTGGGTTCAGGTATCACTGATGCTCTGTACTTGGTGTGCAGTTTGGCTCAAGGTAACAACCAAAAGTCAAATACAAGCAATTAATCTAATCTTACCCGTATTTTCGGGCAATGGTGCCACTTTTTTATAACACTCAAACTCACACTTCCTGAAAAAGTATGAAATGGTTGTTGTCAATAAAGAACCCAACTAAGAGGTTGGGGTCGAACCCATAGGGAATAGGGTAAGATCTTGACTAATACCGGTAATTGAACTTGTTGGTCAGTAATGTCCAAATTGGGGAGTTTTAAAGAAAAAAATATTAAAACAATATATATTCTTGATTTAAATCAAGATTTGAAAATAACTAGGGTAAGCATTTCCCATGAGTTCATAACTACTTCAGGTATACACACGTAATCAATCCCAATGCTTTCTTGTAGAATGGGTAACTAGGGTTCATTTAAACGACTGGTTTGTCCCTATAGGATGAGTATACTCAATCATCGGGTCAAGTCTCGTGAGCGATTTCAAACTAACCTTTATCACTATGTTTCAAATTTAACTATCCTGCGACCACAGTTTAAGTTAATACAATGATCATAAAGACCAAGACTTTATTGTAATTCTCTTTTTCTAATCTCTACTTCTCTAGGTTCAAGCAAGTAAAGAATTTGGGCAAGTCCTAATGTTGTACACCATTGAGAAATGTTTAAAGATGAAGAGAATACAAAACAAGCATTTAGCATTGGTTTTGAATCACTTTTGTGCAACCTTATTTCATTAATCCACCATGGTTACACAACCCCTAGTTGTAGATGTTTTATCCTCTCATGTTTCTAAGATTACAATTTCCATTCATATAAAAATACATAATTAAATACTTACAACAACAATTGGAACAAAACCACTAAATATCAAAGAACAATCTCAAGAACAATGTAGGAATTCAAGAATTGCTCCTCAAAACTTGTTAAAAATTCACAAGTAATATTCTTCACACGTCTATTTCTTTGTTTCTATGTTATATTAAAATAAAACATAAAATATATTTATACAGATATTTAAAACCTTTTCCTAAGCTAACAGGAATTTTACATATCTGGCTGACTGTGTCACGACTGGACCTACAACCCGTAGCAGGATTGTATGGGTTGTACTTGCTTCTCGTACGTCCTTGGCTACTGCAGCTTTTTATAAGTGTTGGAAAGTTGGTATGACTCATACCACAGTCCTACGAGTCGTACAATGCATTCATGGTTTGGACCTGAGAACTCTGACATCTTCTGAAATTTTCCACGAGTGTTGTGGTATGACTCGTAACTTCCTCCTACGACTTGTACTATTTGTAGTGTATGAAGTTCTACTAAGTATTGAAGATTCTTATGAAGTTCACCATGGCTCATGGTACAGGTCGTATGTTCATGCTACAATCCATGAGTCCATCCGTACTAAGAGTCTGCCTTTGTACAATTTTCTCGACCATTTCCATGACTCCAATTACAGCTCGTACCATCTTGGTATGGCTCGTACCATCTTGGTACGACTCGTACTGAAAGTCGTATGTTGCCTTCCTCTTATTCCAGCCTTCTGACTTTCACCACGGTTCTCAGTACAGCTTGTATAATCAAGGTACGACTCGTACTGAGACTTGTACTTGGCTGATCCTCTGCATTTTAAGCCTCTTTTGAACTTTTTTACTCCAACACNTTCCAGCCTTCTGACTTTCACCACGGTTCTCAGTACAGCTTGTATAATCAAGGTACGACTCGTACTGAGACTTGTACTTGGCTGATTCTCTGCATTTTAAGCCTCTTTTGAACTTTTTTACTCCAACACTTATTTTTCCTGAAATCAATGTAAAAGTGCCTCATATCCATATAAACATACCTAAGTCCATGCTATTTTCTCAGGTTTAAGCGTCAAAAGTGTTGTAAACTTACAGCACATCAACCCCAATCTCGACAGAAATTTTTGAACTCTTTCCCTCATAGTCGGGACCATATATGGAGCATACCTAGCAAAGAAATTAAACTTGAGGCTAGAATCTCGCACACTTAGGATACCCTGCTGCAAGTGTATGAACTGCTCATCTCAAGCCTCTTGGATATCTGTGGAAGATATTGATCCATAAAAGCCTTTAAGAACTCCTCCTACTTAGCTGAAGGTGCATCCACTCTCCTGGATCGGCTTCAAGACTCATACTACAAATAGCTAGCTACTCCACGTAGCATAATGCTTCCAGCTTTACACTCTCTATCACTAAAGCTCGTATTACCCATAATACTCAATAAATCTGATCAATAAAGTCCTATGGATCCTCATCACTATCAAACATTATGGAAATTGGAGGGCTCAGGCCCAAACACTCGCGGGTGCTGGAACTCTCAGATGCATTTCCCTTGGCCCCTTCCAATGCCTCTACTTGCCCCTCCATGCCAACAACTATACAGGTCAATAACTGAACTGTGCCCCATCACCCTATCCCTCTAGTGTTGCAGGAGGTGTAACAGATAATGGAGGATCAACCACTCTATCACCTTCAGGTGGTATTGGACTTGGGGATGTTGGACATCTATCTATTGTAGCTCCTATTGGAGCTGGAAAGGTATCCCTTGGGGAGTTGGAGACTCACTCTATGCCTCCGATCTATCTCCCTAATTGGCCAGAGGGTGGCTAGTACCCTCACTAGCTACTATGCTAATCAATCGCATATCCATCGACCTCGTCACAAGAATACTCTGAAATATAACCACAATTTAGACTTCAGATAACACTTACAACTTCACTCTAAGTACGATCTATTCGTGAATAAAGTGAAACAACTTATAAATACTTTATAGTCTCCTGATTACAAGTATGGTGCATAATATACCCATAGGCAAGACACTACTAGACACGACTTTGTGGAAACCTTGGAAATCGAAAATGCTCTGATACCAATTTTGTCATGCCCTAAAATAGGGGTAGGTCAAGATTGGCAGTTGATACTAGAGTGATCGAGAAGTCGACTATATAGCTTCTATACTATAACACTTAGGCCAACTAGGCCACCTGTCATAGCCAACTAGCATAAAAATGGACCAACTAGGTCTCCATATACATAACAAAAGATAAAAAGCTGAAAAGGCCATAATAACATCTAAGAAGAACTGCGTAAATCCAACATGGCCAGACACTAAACTGAAACTAAACAACTACTGAACTAGTCCACAAAAGCCTCTAAAGAGTAAGCAAACTAAAATGCATGGGACAAGACCGCTGTGTACCTATACTATAGAGAAAACTCAATACAACCAAAACAAAACACATGGCTCCTAAAAGAAAGGAGCATACCATTCTCAACTGAATTTGGGCTCCTACTACAACTGTGGATCTGAGCCCCTATTTACACCTGCAGCACGATTGTAGAGGTCCCCAGCAGAAGGGACGTCAATACAAAAAATGCACTTGTATGTAAAAGTTAAAGCTATAAACAAAATCATATCAAAGATAAACTGAACCATAGAAGGGAGTACCAACTACCTGACACTATGGAACTTGTCAATATAGTTAATGAAAAATAATAGTTGAACATAACTCAATGATATGGTGGGAAGAGATAATCTATAACTCTATAACCTGCTATCCTATATGCAAACTCTGTGCATAAGCATAACTCTACTGATTCATATGCAAACACTTACGATGCTTGGACCAGAGTTTTTGAGAATTGACTCGGTGGCTACCTGATACTTGGACTAGGATTTAAGTATGGCTACCTAATTCATGGACTAGGATTTAAGTATGGAAATCTGATACTTGGAGCAGGATTTTAAAAGTTGTCTGATACTTAGACTAGGACATTATACAACCGAACTGCTACATGGATCAGGATTTTCATATATCACATCGTACAATCAATCGTTTGACACTTGAACTAGAGAGGGCGTACAACATCATATAATCAGCTACTTGATACTTGGACCAGAGAGGACGTGCGGTAAATAATTTGAAATCATGCTACACGAGGAAAATTGATACTTATATTAGTAACTAAACAATGCAATATAATTGGTTAAGATAATAGGTCAAACTTAGAGGACCAACTGAATAACTTACACCTAGAATCTGACAGAAGTGTTCATAAAACATAGCTTGACTCAGAATCTTGATATAAACTTGAGACTCAAGGAAAATGACACTGAACCTCGCTTACGGATTCTTAGAATCGACTTTGGAATACTTAGACTCCATTTTTAATACATGGATTCAACTTTAGATTAGATCAATTCAAACTCAACTTGGAGTACTTAGTTTCATTTAGAGATCTTGGACTCACTTAAGTTAACTTAAACATGCTTTAGAGTAGTTGGACTCAATTCTAGATATTTAGGATCAACATTCGTTTAACTTGGAACTCAATAACCCAGAAACTTGCCCTTTTCTTTATGAATGTAAATTATGGAATCTCTTTTAGGAATTAAGCACTTTAAAACATATGTATATAAGGGTAGGTGACCATATTAAAGGATAGACGCATTGATACACTCATTTACTCTTACTAGGTTAACTTCCATTTCTTAGCTTACGTTATTCTTATGTTGTCATCTTAGCTTCATTTCCAATTCCACGTAACAACCAGAAATTTAGATATGATCAACATAGGATATGTAATATAATATAAAGGACCAGCTAACAATACCATGTTGAGGAGTCTCCAAGTCGATGTAAAGCTACAACAACAATCAACACAATACTACATTTCAAGCGCCTCTTCTGGCTAGACACAATCTGAACGCTTTAGCTTCCATTAAACATAGAACATAAAGCTTAAATATGACATAACATACTACCTCAGTGCACAAGAGAAACTTGTTGGTTCATTCAAATCATAACTCAATAATCATGCTTGAAAGAACGACAGACTCTTCCCTTCCACAACCAAAATTTCGCCCCTTAATTGAGTTTACAATCAGGTAAGGTTGTTTTAAGCTAATTTTTCCACCAAAATGTTACTCCATCAGGCAGCCACAACAGCGATATACAAGGCAACATTTTAGCATTTTGCTACAATTTGTTGCACAAACTTTTAAGGAAAAATGGAAGAAGGAAATTACCTAAGTTCCCCTATAACCAACTTCCAAAACTATAGAGTATAATCCCAACAAAATACTGTTGCATCAACTTTCAAAAATGAACAGAAAACTTTAGTAGCGACATAGCAAAAATGGCATCCCAACATGGCCTCCAACTTCTAGCTTTAGCTAGAATTTTTAGGGAAGTTTAATAGCTAGAAATACTTACCTTCTTCTTGAGATTGTCTATAATAGGAGTATTTTGCTCCATCTCACTGCCCAAAAATGCAGCAATCTTGCTACCCAAAATACAGCAAAAACAGCTCACAAACACACCACATACACCTCACAAATGATCTTTTATCTTGTCTTGATATTTTGTTCTGTTGTTCTTGATGTTTCTTCCTTTCTTCCACTTGGTTTAGCTGCTGGAAAGAAGAGAAAATAAGGGTGCAAAGCACGCTTCTCAAATATTGAAAAGGATGGAAAATAATTCAAGATAAGGCAAAACATATATATATATATATATACACACACACACACAAAGTTGAGGTGTTGGACACGGCTCAGTGGCATGCTAGCCATCACGGAGATTTACCTCTGTGACACACTGGCGAACAGGGACCCTGCCTGGCCAGTCCATGCCTTGCCGACCTTGTTCTTCATGTCATCGATGCATTCGACCCTCCACACTTTCTATAATTTACACTTCATATGCTTCACTTTTCTCGACATAAATGTACCCAAACCTTGATCAATTAGCGTCAACGTACTTACGACACTTTCAAAGGTCAAAAACTTTCTGGGGTGTAACAGGAATTCTGTTCAATTTGATAAAATTGTGGTAGATAGACACTATTGATGTTACTGAATGATACCATTGGTTGCCTAAGTGATTGCTTACACCTTCATCAATAGCACATTCTCGATTTACCCATATTGAGTTATTTAGGGAGATCAATCCAAAATTGGCGTCACTTCCCTAGTACTTCTCATTATTTGATTATAATCTCAAGCATTTACATTCCTTATGTGACAACCCGAAAATAGGCCCAGATTGAGACACGGGACAAGGAACCCCGACGGAATCCAAGTCGACCCATGGCATGAACATAACATATAAATCAATCATAAAAATTGAAGATCAACATGATAAGCTTAGCGGAAGTCTGAAATTAGCATAATATCATAAATACACACGAATCTGAAGCTGATTACATTCTAAGTTTGAAAAGCCTCTAATATTGATGAGTTGATGGGACAAGACTCCAACTAACTCTCTATGTATGATACTGAATACATAAAGAAAACTTATAAAGCATGGTCCTCCAGAGATGAGACCTCACACACAGATATGGGATGCTAACTCCGAAAGGCTATCTAAGGACGAGGCAGAATTTGAGTATCAGGGGTTGTATCATGAAACGATACAACATAGAGTATGTGGTCAGTACGTGGAGTGTACCGAGTATGCAAGGTAAGTAAAATCATTTAAAACATGCATAATATAAAACATAATCAAAACAAGAATCTGAGAGAAGGGATCGCATGCTATTTTTCTAAAATCATGATTTGAACATAACATAACGTCATAACTGAATCGAACAACCCAAAGATGAAATATGATGATCATAAGTAAAACTGAACATTGGGTCAAACCTGCTTTAGAACACATATATATATATATATATCATGAATGATAAACATGCATAACTGTTATCATGAGGAATAATGGAAGACTCGTCTTATAACCGACATTACCACGATAGAGCTTACGTGGTCTCAACTATCACACTCAACTGGTAAGAGTCGTCCAAAGCCTTGCCAAGGCTAGGGATGCTACCATGATATCAATATCAAGCTCAAGGCCCATTGGGGCAGGGGGAAACTCTAATAAGAGGTCCCAAAATAATATGATCATACCTATGTTGGCGCGTAGTTCTGAGGAATAGGGTTGACTAATCCATACCCTACTCGGTGCTAGACACTACTCCCAAAAACATACATATTCTCTCCATCATTTTTGAATGAAGCTGGCCATCGTCTAGAGACAAAGCTGACTAATCATATACATAATAAATCTGAAATCATACATGAATAGCCTTGGCTCAAATCATACCACAAGCTGAGCAAAACTGGGAGTTTAGACACCAAAACCATGTGGTAAGCTAGTTAACATGAATCATAAATCATACTTGAACATATAGGCTTTCCCAATACTTAACTTTCTTGAAAATAACTAGATTCACTTGAACCATGATCATAAATATGGGTAGCTTGAAAACGTGATTTTCACATCAATAATTTATCATAATTGACATACATGATAAATCTCAACTTGTTATAAATCCTTCATGAATGGGCACCATAATTTGTAAAATTAGTAAACATGATTAGTAGTTTAAAACATGATAAAACGTGCCCATGAACAATAATTAATTAATTAAAACATACTTAGATCATACCCATGATATTGACTTAGAGAATTCTTGCATTGGGTTAAAACCCCATAGAATCAACTCATAGATTTTCATGAATTAGAGAGGGATTGGGAATGGGTGTAAATGAAATTACCCATTCATAACCTTACATACCTGAAGGAATTTGATTGTACAACTTCTCTGATTTCCCAAGGAAGAATTGTATGGAAAACCTTGAAGAATTAGCCTTGTCACCTCTATAGACTTCTACTCTCGCATGCGTGAGTAATAATGGCCTAAAATGGACTTACCCCTCTTAAAACTCATCATTCAGAGCTTAAAATGACGTAGTTTAGGCCTTAGGATCATAGGAAATACGTAAAAGACCTTAATAAATTCGCGAAAAATAATTGACTTCCAGTCCGAACGAGGGATTGGACGAGTCGTCACCTTGGACCACGACTCATGGCCTCCAGTCGTTGAGTGCACTGCCCATATTTCCTCAAAGGGTCCCCACGAGGGACCTAACGGATAGTCATTTGTGACCACGACTCATGCTCACCTCTTGTGATCTCCACTGTCCAAAAAACCCTGACTCTTCTCCAACCCTGACCACGGATGACTCAACAAGTCGTGGGGTCTGACCATGACTCGTGGTTATGCCCGTGGTGACAAGTACCTCACCACGAGTCACCTAACAAACCCGTGGTAAACCCCACGGGTCCAATAACGACCCGTTATATGATCTGGTGCAGAATTTCCAGTTTTTTTCATTTCAACTCCCGGGTCTAATCTTAAGGCTTTCAGGGCATTACAATATCTCCGCCTTGGGAACATTCATCCTCGAATGTTCGAAAACATACAAAAAAGCAGAGAAGTTCCATTACCATATTCAAATATTGATCATTTAAGCAGAAAACTAACGAAATGACTACCTTCGAATTGAACTACACAACTGAACTGAATTCATGAATCATACATACATCTATATACATGAAAGAAACTAGGGTACATGAAATTAACAAGAAAGCGAGTAGGGTTTTAGGGAAAGAACTGATACCTCAAGCTGGAACTGAGCTGGTAGAGAATAAATGTGGGCATCTAGCCATCATGTCTGCTTCAGCTTCCCACGTAGCTACCTCAACATGTTGATTCCTCCATAAAACTTTAACTGAAGCTACTTCCTTGTTTCTTAGCCTTTGAACCTACCGATACAGTATTTCCACTTGAACCTCCTCGTAACTAAGGTTGTCTCTCACACCGACACTGTCCACCGGGACAACTAGAGCTGGATAACCCAAACACTTCTTTAAGAGCGATACATGAAAAATAGGATGCACGGAAGCTAATTTTGAGGGCAACTCCAATGCATATGCCACCTTGACAACTCGCTTCACAATTCGGTAGGGACCAACATAACGACGACTGAGTTTTCCTTTCTTTCCAAATCTCGTCACTCCCTTTATGGGAGACACTTTTAGAACACCCAATCATCAGCTTCAAACTCGAGTTCTCTCCTCCTCACATCGATATAGGACTTTTGGTGACTTTAATCTATTTTCAATCTTTCCCTTATCAACTGAACTTTCTCTATACCCTAATGGACTCAATCCAGACCTATAAAGGTAGCCTCACCAACTTCAAACCAACCGATAGGCGATCAACATCTCCACCCATAGAGAGCCTCGAACGGGGCCATCTAAATGCTGGAATGGTAGTTGTTGTTGTATGAAAACTCAATGAGAGGCAAATGATCATCCCAACTACCCTTCAAATCAATAAAACAGGCTCTCCAAATATCCTCAAGAGTCTGAATAGTCCACTATGCCTGACCATCTATTTGCGGGTGAAAAGTTGTGCTAAACTTGACCTAAGTCCCAAGCCCCTTTGGAAATAATCTCCAAAACTGAGAGGTAAACTGAGTACCTCTATCTGATATGATTGATAAGGGCACTCCATGCAACCGAACCAACTCCCGAATGTATAACATACCATAATCCCCTGCTGAATTGATAGTTTTGACTGGTAAGAAATGAGCTACTTTGGTCAACCTGTCCACAAAAATCCAAATTGAGTCATATTGTCTGCGAGTGCGAGGCAAACCTGTAATGAAGTCCATATTGATCTCTTTCCACTTATAAGTAGGAATGAAAATATCTTGGAGCACACCTCTGCGTCTTTGATGCTCAACCTTCACCTGTTGACAGTTTGGACACTTATCCACAAATTCTGCTATGTTCTTCTTCATGTCATTCCACCAGTAGAGTTCCCATAACTCATGGTACATCTTGGTGGCACCTGAATGTATAGAATACCTGGATCCATGAGCCTCATGCAACATCCATTCTCTCAAATCATCAACGTCTGAAACACGTAAGTGACCCTGGTATTGAAGCACGCCATCTCCCCCTTTGGAGAAGACCTCCACCTTCTGATTTTGAACGGCTTCCTTCAATTTCACCAAGATAGGGTCATCATCTTGTCTGGCTTTAACATCGGTCACCAAGGATGATTCTGACCCATTCTGAACAATTATTCCACCATCTATTGAGTTGACCAAACGAACTCCCAACCGTGAAAGTCTATGCACATCTTTCACCAATTACTTCTTCTCCTCCTCTACATGGGACACACTCTCCATAGATAGTATACTAAGAGCGTCCGCTACTATATTGGCTTTGCCGGGGTGGTATAGGACACTCATATCATAATCCTTGAGTAACTCCAACCACCTCCCTTGATGCAGATTGAGATCCTTCTGAGTAAACACATATTGTAGGCTCTTATGGTCCGTAAACACATCTACGTGGACCCCATAAAAATAGTGTCTCCATATTTTCAAGGAAAATACAACTTTTGCCAATTCAAGATCATGAGTTGAGTAATTCTTTTCATGCACTTTTATCTATATAGAAGCATAAGTTATAACCTTTCTTGCTACATCAATACACATCCAACGATGATTCTGGAAGCATCACAATACACCACAAACCTAGCGATACCCTTGGGTAGGGTTAATACCGATGTTGAGGTAATTCGAGCCTTAAACTCTTGGAAGCTCTTCTCACAAGCCTCCGACCATTGGAACTTTACCTTCTTCTTGGTCAGCTTAGTCAACAATGCTTTAATAGATGAAAACCCCTCAAAAAATCTCCTATAGTAGCCAGCTAAGTCCAAGAAACTCCCGATATCAGAAGGATTCACCGGTTTGGGCCAATTCTTCACCGCCTCTATCTTCTGCGAGTCTACTTGCACACCCTCACTAGACACTACATGACCAAAGAACACCACAAAATTTAACCAAAACTCATATTTGCTAAATTTTGAATACAATTGACGATCCTTCAAAGTCTTCAACACCACCCTCAAATGGGCGGCATGCTCCTCCTTACTCCGGGAGTATATAAGGATGTCATCAATGAACATGATAACGAACATGTCTAGATATGGCATGAACACCCTGTTCATCAGATCCATAAAATCTGCAGGAGCATTCGTTAGTCCAAAAGACATAACTACAAACTCATAATGACCATATTATGTTCTGAAAGCTATTTTCGGAATGTCAGTCTCTCGAACCCTGAGCTGAAGGTAACCGGATCTGAGGTCTATCTTACAAAAGCACTTGGCACCCTGAAGCTGGTCAAATAAGTCATCAATCTTGGGGAGAGGATACCTGTTCTCTATGGTGACCTGGTTCAATTGTTGATAATCAATGCACATACGAACAGAACCATCTTTCTTGCGGACAAAGATAACTGGTGCACCACATGGGGATTTGCTCGATCTAATGAACCCCTTATATAGAAGTTCCTTCAACTAATCCTTGAACTCCTTTAGCTCGGTTGGGACCATTCTGTAGGGAGGAATAGATATAGGTTGTGTGTCGGGTAGAAGGTCAATACCAAAATTGATTTCCCTCTCGGGAGGAATACCTAGTAGATCATCAGGGAAAACTTCTGGAACTGACTAGATAGTCCGAGTATCGGACATAGCATCCTTAACCCTAACTATATGGAACACATAACCTTTGAAAATCATGTTTCTGGCCTTAAGGTAGGAAATGAAACGACCTACCGGCTCAACTAAACTACCCTTCCATTCTAAGACTGGCTCACCTGGAAATCGGAACTCCACTGCACGGGCTCTACAATTAACTGAGGCATAACATGCAAATAGCCAATCCATGTAGAGAATAACAACAAAATTGGTCATGGCTAACTCTACTAGATCTGTTGAGGTGATTTTCTAAAGGATTGAGACCGGGCAATTTCTTTACACCGGTCTAGCTATAACTAAATCACCAACTAGAGTAGATATTGAGAAGGGTTATGATAAGATTTTGAGATTGACTCCGAAGATACTAGCAACATAGGGAGTAACAAAGGAGAAAGTAGCCCCCACATATAACAAAGCATAAACATCAAGGTGGAAAACTTGCAACATACCAGTAACTACATCTAAGGAGAGCTCCTGCTCCTGGTGGGATGCTAAGGCATAGAATCTGTTCTGACACTGTCCACCACTTGTGCTAGTAGATGCCCCCTATTGGGCTAGGCGTGCGGGTGGAACTGCTGAACTGGAAGCTAGGCCTCGGCCCCTATCATGGCCTTGTGTAGTTGCTGGGCAATCTCTGAGCATGTTTCCAGGCTTTCCACACTTTAGGAAAGAGCCTGTACCCACCAAACATTGACCCGTGTGCGCCGGACCACACCTGCCACAAAATAAAACACTAGAATCCGCGAGCCTGCTACTCTGACCCCTAGAGCCTGATGCTCACCCTCTCTTGTCGTTCCTAGGTCTAGGTGGCACACTTATTGCTGAAGATGCGGGGCTGAAGATCTCTGGTTGGTTTGCTGTTGGTGACCACCACCTACCCTCGGCTGAGAGAATCTATAGTTGTCTATCCTAGCCCTCTTGGCCTCTCTATCCCTCAAATGCACCGCCTCCATCTGCTAGGCGTACAAGACTATTTGAGGGAAATTCATATCGTGATGGAGCATAGCGGTCCTGCAATCCTTGTCTAGATAACTGCATCTCAAAACTCTAACTTAAACAAAACCAGTCTTAGCTCCAGAAAGAAATGAGCATACCAACACATCCACTAATCTCACGAACTGCTACTGCAACTGGAAATCCCGACCTCTACATGCACCTGCGGCACAAACGCATGTCCCCAGGCGAAGGGACGTCAGTACGAATGAAATGTACTGGTATGTAAGGCAGAAAACTGTAAACATGTAAGATAGCAATGATAACTAAGCCATAAATAAGGAATAGTAAAAACCTGGAATCTTGGAAACTGAAACCTGACAATAAGTTAATACTGAAGTGCAAATGCAACCAAGTAATGCACAAGAAAAACTATAACTGTAATGTTGGCGGCCAACCGACCGTAAAAACCATATAAAAATTCCTCCAGCCGGTGTACCAAACCAGGGTAAAATAAAATATCTCCAGTCGGTGTACCATACCGGGGTAAAAATAAAAATATCTCCATCCGGTGTACAATACTGGGGTAAAAATAAAAATATCTCCAGCCGGTGTACCATACCTGGGTAAAAATAAAAATATCTCCAGCTGGTGTACCATACCAAGGTAAAAATAAAAATATCTCCAGCCGGTGCACCGTACCGGGGTAAAATAAAAACATCTCCAGTGGTG
>JACEIK010003805.1:138106-150261 GCA_018107945.1 Datura stramonium | reverse complement strand
TCTTAGCTTCCTAAAATTACATTTTTCCTACAAAACAACACTAATCATGTTGGTTAGTATAAATTCACATTTTAACTACAAATCACATGAGAATGTACAATTAACGATAGATAAATAAGACGAAAAGAAGCATTTGAGTATCACTTGGGCATATAATTCTGCCCAAGATCAAATTTCATAACCCAAAATAATCCCTAGACTTTCAAAAATAGCGCTTGGGGAATGGGTGATCATGAATTTGCTGAAAGAAGGGGCATGAGGGCGATATAACCTATCATTGATAAGCCCACATACCTTGATTCACTAAATTCTAGCTTTATCTTAAGACCTCAGGGAGAAAATTTGAGAAGATGAGACTAAAATTGTTAAAGAACCCTTGATGATCTTGGAAGAGGAATTTTTAAATTCAAAGTAGGAATGATGGTAGAATGACTTAGGCTAGCATAATGCCTCTAAAACCCTCCTTAGGAAGCTAAAATCGATGTAGTATAGGAGTTAAAAGCATAGGAGATTACCAAATTTCCCTTGAGAATCGAGCAGAAATTGAACGACTGGGCACTCTGACAGTATGACCGACGGGCCTTCACATGCCCGATGGTCTGTCAGTACCACTGATTCCCTTAAACAAAAGGCCAAGTAGAAAACATCCCTCTAATGGTAGAAGTGATGGGCCGTCACTCCTCCGATGTTTTGTCAGGTTCACCATTAAGCCCTCGACCCAGAAACACCCAACGACGATCCAAATGATGGTCCGTCAATTGTCTGATGGGCGTGACCATCACTGATAGGGCCATGATGGGCCGTCAGCAACACTGTCGAACCGGGACATCACCAGTGAAAGTCTGTCGCTTGTCTAATGGCCGTCACTTGCACTGTCATAGATGTGACGGGCTGTCAGCCACGCTGTCACTCCCTGCACCAAACCTACAATTTCAGTTATTTTTCCTCAAAAAGCTTATTCATGGTCCGAGGTGTTACATTTCATCCATTATGTCATCGTATAATATGTTGACGTAGAAGAAGGTCAAATTTCAGTGGTCGAATGCATGTGACAATAATTTTCAAGAGTTAAAGACTAGACTCACATCAGCCCCGATACTAACCCTACCGAAAGGCACTGATGGTTTCGTGGTGTATTATGATGCCTCTAGGGTTTGTCTTGGTTATGTGTTGGTGCAGCGTGGTAAGTTCATGTCACGACCCAAACTAAGGGCCAAATCGCAACACGAGACAAGGAGCCTCGAGAGGCCCCAAGTTGACCCATAGCATAAGCATACATCTAACTCGATCAACAAAATAGAAGAATCAAGAAGATAATCATACCTAAAGTCTAAATAAAACATAACATCAGAATACACAATTTGAAGCTTCATACATCTTTTGTCTGAAAAGGCTCTAAACATGACGAGTTGATGGGAAAAGATCCCAACTAATTCAACAAGCTGAAACTTAAAATACATGAAGAAAATTTGAATAGTATAGTCCTCTAGAGATGAGGACTCACCCACAATGTACGAAGCTATCTCATAAGATAGACTATGAGCGGGGCTGAGCCTGATAGTCGGGTCCTGTATCATGAAATGATACAACATAGAGTATGCGGTCTGTACGTGGAATGTACTGGGTATGCAAGGTAAGTAAAACCGCTTAAGTAAAATCATTTAAAGACATGCATAATGTAAAACATAACAATAAGAATCTTAGAGTAGGGCTTGCATGCATTCTTTCTGAAATCATGATCTCATCATAAAATAACATGTCATTATAACTGAATCAATTGACTCAAAGATGAAATCTAATAGTAATAAGTAAAACTGAACACTGAGTCAAACCTGCTTTAGAACATATATAGATATAGAAATATCATGAATGATAAACATGCATAACTGAAATCATGAGAAACAATGGGAGACTCGTCTTTTAATCGACATACCACGATAGAGCTTACGTAGTCCCAACTATCACATTCAAGTTGGTAGAGCCGTCCAAAGCCTTGCCAGGACTAGGGACGATACCATGATATCGATATCAAGCTCGTGTGCCAATAGGGCCAGAGATAGCTCACAAGGGAGGTCCCAAAGTAATATATATAAGTATAAACCTATGTTGGCACATAGTTATGAGGAATAGGGTGATTGATCCTTAGCCTACTCGGTGCTAGATACTACTCCCAAAAATATGCATATGCTCTGCATCGTTATGCAACAAAGCTCAACATCATCCATTGATGAAGCTCAATCATCAAATACATCTCAAATATGAAATCATGCATATAAGAAGCTTCAACTCAAACCATACCACAAGATGAAAGATAATTGGAAGTCTTCGTTCCAAAACCATGTGGTATGCTTAATTCAAGAAATCATAAATCATACTTGAAAATACTCAATTCATATAGAAAAACATGATTATAAACATGGGTAGTTTGAAAACATGCTTTTCATCATAATATCTCATCATCATCATACATTCATCACAAATCTCATCTTTCATGAACTTTTCGTCAATCAGCTTTTGAATTCATAAGACTAGAAACATGATTTTTTTAATTGAAAACATTAAAAAATTTACCCATGCTTAATAATTCAATGGTAGAAACATATTTAAAACATACCCACATAAAGAATTATGAAATTCATATATAGGGTTAAAACCCCATAGATTAGACATAGAAATCTCATGATTTAGAGAGGGATTGGACATGGGTGTGAAAGAAATCACCCATTCATAACCCTACATACCTGTTGGTAGCTGATTCTTACTCTTCTTTTATATCCCATGAAGAAATTGAAGAGAAATTGAGGAATACTAGTCTCGATCACCCTCTCTCACCTTCTACTTTGCATGCATGAATGTAAATGGCCTAAAATGAACTTAACCCCTTTAAATGTCATCATTCATAACTCAAAACGACGTAGTTTAGGCCTTAGAAACTTAGGAATTACGAAAAATCCCTTACTAAATTTGCAAAGAATAACTGCCAGGTGGTCCCAACGAGGGACCTAACGACTCATCATCAAGGGCTATGACTCATGGAGTCATCCGTAAGGTTTATTGCTTCTCAAGTCTTATGGGCTCATAACGGTATACTTGATGACTCGTTACTAGGTGACACCAACTCGTGGTCACCATCTTTGATGTGCACTACCTCAGTCTCAAGAAAATTATTCACTGCTTGGTCACGACTCACCCCATGAATCGTGGGGACTAACCACGACTCATGGGGTCCTACCGTTAAGTTCACTTCCTCTATTCTCCTCTTTACTCAAACACCACTCCCCACGACTGACCTAACGACTCGTGGGGCCTAACCACGAGTCATGGTCACGCTCATGGGGATCCTTTTTCCCAAACTACGACTCATCACCCGGGCCTCCCCATGAGTCACATCATGCCTCGTGGGCTACTCTCACGGGTCTCCTCACGACTCATTCTGTGCTTGATGCCAGATTTTAAGTTTTTCTCCGTTTCAACTTTCGGGTCTTATCTTTGGGCTTCTGGGGTATAACAATATCTCCCTCTTAGTAACATTCATCCTCGAATGTTGGAAAACACATACAAAAACAGAGAGATGCAATTATCACATTCAAATACTTATCATTTAAGTCGAAACTGACAGAATGAATACCTCTGATTCAAACTACATAGTTGAATTGAATTCACGAATCATACATACATCCATATACATAATGGGAACTTGGACACAACTGAACATTAAAACTAAATAGGGTTCTAGGGAAAAGCTAATACCTCAAGCTGGAACTGAGCCTGTAGAGAATAAATGCGGGTATCTAGCCATCATATTTTCTTTGGCTTCCCACATAGCTCCCTCAACATGTTGATTCCTCCATAACACTTTAAGTTAAGCTACTTATTTGTTCCTTAGCCTTTGAACTTGACGATCCAGTAGTTCTACCCGAACCTCCTCATAAGTTAGGTTGTCTTTCACACTAACACTATCCACTAGGACCACTAGAGCTGGATCACCCAAACATTTCCTCAAGAGGGATACATAAAAAACAGGATGCACGAAATCTAATTCTGAGGGAAACTCCAACTCATAGGCCACCTTGCCAACACATCTCACAATTCGGTATGGGCCGACATAGCGGGGACAAAGTTCCCCCTTCTTTCTGAACCACATCACTCCATTCATGGGAGACACCTCCAGAAATACCCAATCATCAACTTCAAATTCTAATTCTCTCCTTCTCACATTGGTATAGGACTTTTGGCGACTCTGAGCAGTTTTCAACCTATCCCTTATGAACTAAACCTTCTTCATTTCCTCATGAACCAAATCTGGTCCTATCATCACTGCTTCTCCAACCTCGAACCAACCAATGGGCGATCTACATCTCTGCCCATAGAGAGCCTAAAACAGTGCCATCTGAATACTGGAATGATTACTTTCATTGGATGAAAATCGATAAGAGGCAAATGCTCATCCAGCTACAGTTGAAGTAAATCACATATGCTCTCAACATTTCCTTGAGAGTCTAAATTTTCCATTCCGCTTGACCATCCATTTGCGGGTGAAATGTTATGTTGAGCTTAACCTGAGTACAAAGTCCGTTTTGAAATGACTTCCAAAACTGAGAGGTAAATTGGGTACCTCTGTCTGAAATGATGGATAAGGGCACTCCATAGAATCGAACTAGCTCCTAGATATATAGTTTGGCATAATCCTCTGCCGAATCCATGGTTTTGACCTGTAGAAAATGAGCAACCTTGCTCAACCTGTCTACCACAACCTAAATGGAGTCATATTGTCGATGAGTATGAGGTAAACCTATGATGATGTCCATATTAATTTCTTCCCACTTCCAAGTAGGAATGATGATATCCTGAAGTACACCTCCCGATCTCTTATGCTCGACCTTTACCTGCTAACAGTTAGGACACCTAGCTACAAACTCTGCGATGTCCTTCTTCATGCCATTCCACCAATAAACATCCCGTAAGTCACGGTGCTTCTTGGTGGAACCTGGATGGATAGAATACCTGGATCCATGAACCTCATGCAAACATACGACTCCTCAAGTCTTCAACATCCGAAACACACAGGTGACCCTGGTACAGAAGCACACCATCTCCTCCTTTGGAGAAGACCTCCACCTTCTGATTCTGAACGGCTTCCTTTAACTTTACAAAAATCGGGTCCTCATCTTGTCTAGCTTTTACATTAGTCACCAAGGATGATTGTGATCCGTTCTGAACAATAACACTACTATCGGTCGAGTCAACCAACGGAATCCCCAACCTTGCAAGTCAATGCACATCTTTCACCAGCTCCTTCTTTGCCTTATCTACATGAGACACGCTCTCTATAGAGAGTCTAGTAAGTGCGTCCGCTACTACATTAGCCTTACCCAGATGGTAAAGGACACTCATATCATAGTCCTTGAGTAGCTCCGACCTCCTCCTTGGCTGAAGATTGAGATCCTTCTGCGTGAACACATATTGTAAGCTCTTATGGTTCGTAAACACGTTCACGTGGACCCCGTATAAATAGTGTAACCATATCTTAAAGGTGAATACCACCACGGCCAACTCAAGATCATGGGTCGGGTAATTCTACTTGTGAACCTTTAGTTGTCTGGAGGCATATTCTATAACTTTCCTGTGCTGCATCAACACACACCCAAGTCCGATCCTTGAAGCATCACAATACACCACAAACCTATTGGTACCCTCCGGTAGAGTCAACACCGGTGCTGAAGTAAGTCCAGTCTTCAACTCTTGAAAGCTATTCTCACAAGTCTCTAACCATTGGAATTTCACCTTCTTCTGGGTCAATTTGGTAAAAGGTGAAGCAATCGAGGAGAAACCTTCAACAAATCTCCAATAATAGCCAGCTAAACCCAAGAAGCTCTGAATATCCGAAGGATTCACCGGTCTAGGCCAATTCTTCACCGCTTCAATTTTTTGAGAGTCCACCCTTATGCCTTCGCTTGATACTACATGGCCCAAAAACACCACTGAGGTCAACCAAAACTCACACTTGCTGAATTTGGCATACAATTGGTGATCCTTGAGAACCTGGAGCGCTATTCTCAAATGAGCAACATGCTCTTCCTCGCTCCGAGAGTATATCAGAATGTCATCAATAAAAACAATCAAGAACATATCCAAGTATGGGTTGAACACCCCATTCATCAAGTCCATTAAAGCTCTAGGAGCATTAAGTATTCCAAAAGACATAACTACAAACTGATAATGACCATACTGTGTCCTCAAGGCTTTCTTCGGGATGTCACTCTCTCGGACTCTGAGCTGACGATACCTAGATCTGAGATCTATCTTTGAGAAACACTTGGCACCATGAAGCTTGTCGAATAAATTATCAATCATGGGTAAAGAATACCTATTCTTGACGGTGACTTTGTTTAATTGCCAATAATCAATACACATGCGAAGAGAACCATCTTTCTTTCGGACAAAGAGAACTGGTGCACCGCATGGAGACTTGCTTGGTCTAATGAAACCCTTATCTAATAGGTCCTTCAGCTGTTCTTTCAACTCCTTTATCTCAGCTGGAGCCATTCTATAGGGAGAAATAGATATAGGTTGCATGTTGGGAAGAAGGTCAATTCCAAAATCAATCTCCCGCTCGGGAGGGATTCCCAAAAAATCCTCAGGAAAGACTTTCAGATACACACGTACTACTGGGACAGACTGGATAGTCGGGGCTTCGAACTCAAAATCCTTAACCCTAATGAGATGGTACACACAACCTTTAGAAATCGTCTTTCTAGCCTTAAGGTAGGAAATGAAACGACCAACAGGCACAACTGAACTACCCTTCAATTCTAAAACTTGCTCACTCAGAAATCTGAAACTTTACTGCCCAGGTTCTACAATTAACTAAAGCATAACATGCAAATAGCCAATCCATGCCGAGGATAATATCAAAATCGATCATGGCTAACTCTATAAAATCTACTGAGGACCCTCAGAAGGACTGAGACCGAGAAACCTCTGTACACCTATCTAGCTACAACTGAGTCACCTACTAGAGTAGAAACTGAGAAGGGTTCTAACAAAAATTCGGGACTGATTCCGAAGCTACTGGTCACATAAGGTTTCACAAAGGACAAGGTAGCCCCCCGATATAAAAAAGCATAAACATCAAGATAGAAAACTTGTAACACACCAGTGATACATTCAGGGAGACCTCCTTCTCCTTACGCGATGCTAAAGCATAGAATCAGTTCTGGCGTTGACTGCCACCTGTGCTAGTTGATGCTCCCTGATGGGCTGAGCGTGCAGGAGGCGCTGCTGAACTAGAAGATTGGCCTCGACCCTCGTCCTTATCCTGTATCACTGCTAGGAAATATCTAAGCATGTGTCTGGGCTTCCCACACCTGAAACAAGCACCTAACCTTCCAAGCACTGGCCCGTGTGCCATCGACCACATCTGCGACAAACTAGATGCTAGCATCTTTAGGTTTGCTGCTCTGACCCCTAGATCCTAATGCTCGCCCCATATGGTCATGCCTCGATTTGGACGGCACACTTAATTCTAAAGATTATGGGGCTGATGACCTCTGGTGAGTCTATTGTCGGTGCCCACCCCCTGATCTCGGTTGTGAGAATTTGTGACTATCGATCCTAGCCCTCTTAGCCTCCCTCTCTCTAATATATGCTGCCTCTATTAGTTGGATGTACAAAACTATTAGAGGGAAGTCCATATCCTTATAGAGCATAGCGGTCCTACAATCCTTGTCCAAATAGCCCGCTACTCCATGAATAAACCTGCTCACTCTTGCCCGCTGATAGGCTACTAACTCTGGGGTGTACTTTGATAGGCGAGTGAACTCAAGGGCATACTCATACACCGTCATTCTCCCTCGCTTATGATTTACCAACTCAGCTGCCTTCAGCTCCCTCATCTCATAAGGGAAGAACCGATCTAAGAAGGCAACATGAACTCCTCCCAAGTGATCGGGCCTGCTCCGTTGGTCCTGCTATCTTTGTATTGGCGAAACCAGAAATGCATGACCCCTTTCAACAGTACGAGGCCAACTCCGCGCAATCCACTCCATTCACCCCAATGATTTAGGCTATCTTCACAATCTCATCTAGGAACTCATGTGGGTCTGCATCTACTTTTGACCGAAGGAACTATGGAGAGTTCATTCTCAAGAAGTCTCGGACTCGAGCCGCCGCTGCATTACCGTTTTGCGGAACATGTGCAACTACTTGCTGATTGACCTGACAGGTCAAGGCCTGTGCAAGCATCTGAATAGAGGCTCGGAACTCAGCATGGGCAGCTGGCTCCGGTGCCTGGTGCTCCTGATTTGCTGGGGCTTACTGGTGCCCATTCCTTTTGCCATCCTTGTGGTCTTTTCCATTCCCATTCCTTCTACCATTCTTTCTTTAGGGAGCCATGATTCTGCAATCGCGAATAGCACGAATTAGAAGTATAGGGAGACATTTCATCGCACGACATAGATCATGAAAGAAGGGAACATTTCCTAAATGTCTCTTAGACTCTTCGTCATAAGTGTGGAGTGCTTCACACCCATGAAAAAGACTCTACTCAACGCGACTTTTAGACACCCTAGGATACTTCAAACCTATGGTTCTAATACTAACATTGTCACGACCCGAACTAAGGCCCGGATCGCAACACGAGACAAGGAGCCTCGAGAGATCCTAAGTCGACCCATGGAATAAGAATACATCTAACTCGATCAATAAAATAGAAGAATCAACAAGATAATCATAGTGGAATTCTGAATCAAACATAACATCAAAATACACAATCCGAAGCTGAATACATCTTTTGTCTGAAAAGCCTCTAAACATGATGAGTTGATAAGATAAGACCCTATCTAACTCAAAAAGGTGAAACTGAAAATACATGAAGAAATCTGAATAGTCTCGTCCTCGGGAGATGAGGACTCACCCACAACGTACGATGCTATCTCAAAACACTGACTATGAGCAGGGCTGAGCCTGAGAGTCGGGTCCTGTATCATGAAACAATACAGCATAGAGTATGCGGTCAATACATGGAGTGTATAGAATATGCAAGGTAAGTAAAACCGCTTAAGTAAGTAAAATCATTTAAAGACATGCATAATGTAAAACAGAACAATAAGCATCTGAGAGTAGGGCTTGCATGCATTCTTTCTGAAATCATGATCTTATCATAACATAAAATATCATCATAACTGAACTGATTGACTCAAAGCTGAAATCTGATAGTAATAAGTAAAACTGAACGTTGAGTCAAATATGCTTTAGAACATATATAGGGATAGAAATCTCATGAATGATAAACATACATACCTGAAATCATGAGGAACAATAGGAGACTCGTCTTTTAACCGACATACCACGATAGAGCTTACGTGGTCCCAACTATCTCACTCAAGTGGGTAGAGTCGTCCAAAGCCTTGCCAGGACTAGGGATGATACCATTATATCGATATCAAGTTCGTGGGATAATAGTGTCGGGGATAGCTCACAAGGGAGGTCCCAAAGTAATATATATAAGTATAAACCTACATTGACACGTAGTTCTGAGGCATAGGGTGATCAACCCTTCGCCTACTCGGAGCTAAACACTACTCCCAAAAACATGCATATGCTCTACATCGTTATTCAACAAAGCTCAACATCATCTATTGATGAAGCTCAATAATGTAATACCTCTGAAATATGAAATCATGCATATGAGAAGCTTCAACTCAAACCATACCACAAACTGAAAGATAATTGGGAGTCTTCGCTTCAAAACCATGTGGTAAGCTTAACTCGATAAATCATTTATCATAATTTAAACATGTGGGCATTGCCCAAAGATTTATCATACTTGAAAATACTCAATTCATATCGAAAACATAATTATAAATATGGGTAGCTTGAAAACCTACTTTTCATCATAATATCTCATAATCATCATACATTCATCACAAATCTCATCTTTCATGAACTTTTCGTCAATGGGATTTTGAATTCATAAGACTAGAAATGTGATTTTTTTAATTGAAAACATTATAAAATTGAAAACATTCTTCATAATTCAATGGTAGAAATATATTTAAATCATACCCATATAAAGAATTAGTAAACTCATGCATTGGGTTAAAACCCCATAGATTAGACATAGAAACTCATGATTTAGAGAGGGATTGTGCATGGGTATAAAATGAATCATCCATTCATAACCCTACATACCTGTTGGTAGCTGATTCTTATTCTTCTTTGATAGCCCAAGAAGAAATTGAAGAGAAATTGAGGAACACTAGGCTTGATCACCCTTTCTCACCTTCTACCTTGTATGCATGAATGTAAATGGTCTAAAATGAACTTAACCCCTTTAAAAGTCATCATTGATAACTCAAAACGACATATTTTAGGCCTTAGGAACTTAGGAATTATGAAAAATCCCTTACTAAATTTGCAGAAAATAACTACCAGATGGTCCCAACGAGGGACCTAACGACTCATCATCAAGGGCCACAACTCGTGGAGTCATCCGTGAGGTTCACTGCTTCTCAAGTCTTCTGGGATCGTAACATAAGACTTGATGACTCGTTACTAGGTGACTACAACTCGTGGTCACCATCTGTGATGTACACTGCCTCAGTCTCAATAAAATATTTCCTTCTTTGTCACAACTGACCACACGAATTGTGGGTACTGACCACGACTCATGGGATCGTCCCGTTAAGTTCACTTCCTCTATTCTCCTCTTTACTCAAACACCACTCCTAAGACTAACCTAACGACTCGTGGGGCCTGAACACACGTCGTGGTCACACCCGTGGGGATCCTATTTCCCAAACTGTGACTCATCACCTCAACCTCCCCAATAGTCACATCACGACTCGTGGGCTGCTCTCAAGGGTCTCCTCACGATTCGTTCTATGCCTGATGCCAGATTTTATGTTTTTCCTCTATTTCAACTCCCGGCTCTGATCTTTGGGCTTCTGGGGTATAACAGGTCACTGCGTTTGCCTCTACATAGCATAAGACTCGTGAAAAGAATTATCCGACACATGACCTAGATTTGGCAACGGTAGTGTTTTCCTTAAATATTTGGAGGTACTATTTGAATAGGGTGCATGTGGATACTTTCATGGATTGTAAGAGCCTTCAGTATGTATTTACTTAGAGGGACCTGAATTTGCAACAAAGGAGATGGCTAGATCTTCTCAAAGACTACGACATGAGTGTTCTTTATCATCCAGGCAAGGCTAATGTAGTAGTGGATGCTCTGAGTAGGCTGTCCATGGAGAGTGTGTATCATGTCAAAAATAGGAGAAAGGAGTTGGTGAAAGATGTCCATAGGCTTTCTATTTAGGGGTTCTCATTAAAAGATTCGTTAGATGGTGGAGTTAATGTTCAGAATAGGTCAAAGCTGCTCTAAAGGGTGTCCTCACGACTCATTCTATTCCTGATGCCAGATTTTAAGTTTTTTCCCTGTTTCAACTCCCTGGTCTGATCTTTGGGCTTCTGGGGTATAACAGCTCACTGTGTTTTCCTCTAGATAGCTTAAGACTCATGAGAAGAGTTATCTGACACATGACCTAGATTTGGAAATGGTAGTGTTTTCCTTAAAGATTTGGACGTACTATTTGAATGGGGTGCATGTGGATACTTTCATGGATCGTAAGAGCCTTAAGTAATGTATTTACTTAGAAGGACCTAATTTTGCAACAAAGGAGATGGCTAGATCTTCTCAAAGACTATGACATGAGTGTCCTTTATCATCTAAGCAAGGCTAATGTAGTGGTGGATGCTCTGAGTAGGCTATCCATGGAGAGTGTGTATCATGTCAATAATGGGAGACGGGAGTTGGTGAAAGATGTCCATAGGCTTTCTATTTAGTGGTTCTCCTTGAAAGAATCGTTAGATGGTGGTCTTATTGTTCAGAATAAGTCAGAAGATTCATTAGTGATAGAGGTTAAAGCAAGGCAAGATGAGGTTCCTATCTTAGTGAAACTAAAAGAAGCTGTCCAGAATCAGAAAGTAGAGGTTTTCTCCCAAGGGGGAGATAGTGTACTCCGATATAAGGGCCAACTGTGTGTTCTGGCTATTCGGCTGTCTGGATGACTACACGCAAGTGCACGTGGTCGAACAAGTAGTAACTGGCTCAAGTAAGCCAAGTATCGATCCCACAGGGACTGGACTACGGG
>JACEIK010003805.1:57591-102122 GCA_018107945.1 Datura stramonium | reverse complement strand
TAGGCGAGTGGAGTGATTTACTTTTTGATGGTTTTGACCCGGGTAGGGGTATATAGATTGTGTGTTGGTTGGCACCTTCCGGCTTATGGGGGCTGGTATAAGTCCTTGTATGTTATATATATGTATATACATGACATCTATTAGCTGATAGACAGCAGGTCGCCATGATGACAGGTATGATTCTACCTTACCTTCAGTACAGATAAGCTTATTTCAGATCCTGCCAGTCGAGACAGTTTCAAATACTTTCTGCTATTCAGAATTTACTAGCATTGTTTTTTATATTCAGTTATGTTCAGTTTTCTTTACATACTCTATACGAGTGGTAATGACGCCCGTTTGGGGCGCTGTATTACTTGCCTGCAGGTACCTATAGACGAGGAGCCGACCCTCGTGATCCTAGCCAGCGCAGAGTCATCAGCTCCTATCATCTGGAGCTTGATATTCAGAGGTTTATACCATTTTTCTTTTATTGTATAGTACGGGTAGGTCGAGGCCCTATCCCGACCATCTTATCAGTAATCTTAGAGGCTTGCAGTCTGTATATATTTCCCTATGGTTAGTTGTGCCGGTCATGTGGGGCCGTGCGTATGTTTAGTTATTTATGTTGGCCGTGTGGGGCCCTATCCAGTTATTAGTAGTGACCTTGTCGGTCACGTAGCTATTTAGCATCTGTTATTTGATTCAGAAGTAACTAGTCAGCATAGTGGCCTTGTCAGCCTGCATAGGTTCCCTTATATTGATGAGATTCTGGTTAGCTGTTGTTATTGTACAAGTGGCTATAGGCCTAGCCGGCCGGGGGCTGTATTTACAGCCGCTATATAGCCCGTAGATTCCGTGAATTAGAGTTAGAGCCAGCCGGGCACTAGAAGTGCTTAGGCTTAGCAGTCCAGCAGTTTAGGTCCTAGTAGGCACCAGGTGCCAGTCATACCCCCCAAGGCGGGGCGTGACACAATTGAAAAAGTTCTAAATCCTCTACAAAGTATTGAACTAGGTATTAGAACTCATTCACTTATGGTACATATCTTGCATTCACTCTACATGTTTTCTTTATACAGGATTAACAAAAACTATTCATGCTAATACAGTAAATGACATAAAAAGATCCATAGAAATCATGCTTTGCAATCACAAGCTCATAGCTAATCATCAAAAAAATTTAAAACAGGGTCAATTTTTACAAATTCAAACTAGTGCAATTTATTGGGTCAGTACTCCTATGCTACTTTCTAATTAAACAAAAATCACAAAAATAAAATCCTAAACATGTCGGATCTACTAGATTGCATGCCCGAGGGAAAAGACATATTGCAAGAAAAACCCTCAAATGAATCAAAAATCCAAAATACAAGTACACCCCCTCCCCTTTTTAAAAAGCATGCTTCATCCTCGAAGCATAGAATGTAAAGCCAAAGGAAGGGAACATACCTGCGGTGCACTAAGTGCTCCTGTCATCCTGCGAAGGAGGTACCTCCGCTACAATTGTGGCGCTGGCTGTGGTTGGCGCACTCACTAGTGTATCGATAGGGTTAGTCGCTACCCCTTCAGTAGTGACGGTTGGTTCTCTAACTCTGGGATCATAGGGGCTGAATGTGGCTCGACAAAAGATCTTTGCCACCCGCAAGCTGTGCCTGGGCCGTGGTGGAGCTACATGCTCCTCTAGCTCTCTCAAGCAGCTCTAACTGATGCACATCATGAGTCTGCTGACTCTCCAATCTTGACCTTTTGCGCTCTCTCTTCTCTCTCTTTCTCTTCTTCGTTGGGGTCTCATCTCCAACCTCCTCAAAGACCCTCTTTTTCCCTTTCTCCTTCTCGGCTCCTGTGGTCTCCTAATAAGCCACCAAATCAATCTACACATCAATACCAATATCGAGGTCAGGAAGAGTGGGGACTGCTACGATTTCTGGCTGCCATGATGACAACTCAGCCACTTGACTTCGAAGAGCCCCCAACTCCTCATGGAGGTCGTCCGTGTTAGTATGCTCGGCCATACGCATATTGAATATGCTCTCGAAACCATCTAATCTGGCGTGTAGGGCCTTTGCAGCTGCCTCAATCTCATCCTTTACCTAAGGCTTAACATTCTCCATGATCGACTGAACCTTCTTCTCAGCTACGGTCAATCTCTTGGCCAGCTTCTGGAGAAATTTCTGAGGCACTAGCATGTACCCCGCTGGATTCAGGCTTGGGAGACTCATAGGTCGTGCAGCTGAGGTGCTAGGAGTTGTATCTGAATGACCGACATCTATAGTCAGGTGTCTCGCCATGCTCCTGTGAAGTGGGGACATTCACTTGTGCGCCCCCAACTATTTGTGATAATGGGACTTCGGTGGAAAGAAGTGCTCGACTTACCAGGTTTATGTCATCCCAGATTAGGCAAATATCAACGATCCGCTGTCCTTCGATTAGGTTCTCTTCACAATGATGCACCTTGATGCCCGCCTCTGTGCACAATCTAAAAATGAGACTCAGAAATGGGATGGTAGTGTTCAATCCCATAGCCCGATCCCGCATCTCCTCTGTAATGAGCCTCGGGATATTGATGGGCTATCTGGACATGATACCAGCCACCAAAGATGCTCTATCTACCCTGAGGGTGTTATCATTTACTTTCGGGGCCAACTAGTGGCGCACTAACGTCCAATAAGCTTTTGCTATGAAGGTCAAAGAGTTCTTTGTAACTTGGTTGCTGCTAGTGAACCATTTTGCCTCTTCTTTGTCCTCAGCAAATCACGCCCGACAACCATTGAATTTGCCTCCGCCTCCCATTGAAACCCAACTACTTGATCTATTTCAAGGCCTCTACCCGGTAGTAATATTCTAGTGTAGCATGTGGTTGTATGAACTGGGGCCCATATATTACCCGAGTAATAGTTTGCTTGGATATATCAACCTTTCGGCCTCTAACCATGATGTTCTCCAGTTTGAGCTGATCTTTCAACTTTTTCCCCTCTTTTGCTTTTTGCTCCATGGTTGCCAAAAAATTTGTGTAGAACTCCCCGACGATTTCTGAAGTGTATCGATCCGGCGCCCTAGCCATCCAATCAAATCCATAGAAGATAAATATCCTCTTCATCTCCTCCACCTCGTTCAGTGAATTGGTGAGGATCCACGACTCTTCTTGAATGCTCCGCCTAGGTTTGTTCTTGGTGGTGAGAGCAATGCCCTGTTCATATATTTCCTGAGCTCCTGGTACTTTTCACCGAATGGTGCGGTTCTCTCTAGGCAGAGTCTACTCCTGCTCGGCATTAGGTGCCTCCTCCTCTGATCCGGACTCACTTCTTCCATCTTCGGATTAGGCCTCCTCGGACCCCTCTTCTTCATTAGAGTCGATCCCGAACTCTTAGGATGTGGTAGTGGCCGTCACGACCTGGGGTTTAGCCTTATCCCTAGTGGTTCGGGTCTCGTCAGTATCAGATGTATCGACCCAGTATTCCTCTATTGAACCACGAGGGGAGTTTCCCGCTTATTCAAATTTGGAGATCTCATCAAGCAATGTCCTCCGAGCAGTTTACATGGATGCTTTTCGTTTCTGCATCATTGTACCTGTGGAGAAAAAGGCTTAGAATTCCAAATCTGAGAAAAAGAAAGCAAGAAAAAGGTCCTCTGTAATTTATCACGGGTCTACAGTACAGGTCGTACCTTAGAGGTATGATTCATACTGAGACTCATAATATCTCAAGTCAATGTTATGCCTCTGAGGTACAACTCATACTATGAAGGTATGGTCCATACTATGATTCGTATGAGGATGTTCCTTGAAATCAAATATTCTATATTTTTCCACGACTCATGGTATGACCCATAAGTTGATTCCATGTGTCGTAGGAAGGATCATACTGTTACTTATGGACTTGACCCTTTTTAGATTCTTGGTACAATTTCCAGGTACTACTCATAGCAGGATACCGCGAGCCGTATTAGAATTCGTACCTTGTTATTATTTAAAATTTGGATTGTGATAGTCCCAACGAGCCATTCTACGAGTTGTAGTATAAAACCACGAGTCATAGGAAGGCATGTGAAGCTTGTTCCTGCCTCATTTTTTATTCAGTTTGCGGGAGATTTTAGTTTATTGTTTGGTACTCAAAATTCCCCAAGTTCAGGAATGCATTTATCATGTCTTACAGTTACCCATTCCTCCCCTTTTTAATCACAACCTGTAACTCAATTTTAACAATTTCTTGCATGATTTTTTACCAGCTTCATCCCTTACCAAGTCGGACATAACTTGTTCACATCCCTGGTCATTGTCCTTTTTTATTTTTCAAGCATTGGGAGGACTCTCAGGGATTAAGCAGGTTTGCCTCAAGCACAATAGGTCATAATTATCAAATTCAAAGAGTACGCTTACTTGATTTTGAGTTACAGGTATGAGGGAGTCGTGAGTTCTGGTCGTGACTTTGATTCTGAGTGCGTGGGAGAAGGGTACGATGTGTTTGAAGTTTAATTAGGTTATAGGGCGGATTTGAAAAATCTGGGCCGAGTCGGGTAATTTTAAAATTTTTGGCCCGTCATGACTCCTACCACGAGTCGTACGAAAGCTCTACGACTCATCCCTTCGACTCATAACAGAGAGATTGGGAATCTTACATGTGGACCTACGAGCATATCTTATGACTCGTACTATGGGAGTACAATTCGTACTATGACTTGTAGATCTTTCTTAATTAAGATTGATGCCTTGTATAGTTCATAACTACAGTGAGTACTACAACCCGTACAATGAAGTTACAAGTCGTATGACCAACCGTACCCTGAACTCATGCACTAAAATACATCTCTGCTTCTCACCAAGACTCATACTATGGACCGTATAATCCTCTTATGAGTCGCACTGAGAACCGTAGCACCTGCTCGTTCAACAATTCTTCTGCCATATGTTTTTGTTTCCCCTGCACACTAAACACACATAAGTTAATCAACTTGGGTTGCCTCCTAAGAAGCACTTAATTTAACGTCGTCGTACGACGCAGGTGGTTCGATTACTCAGAATTCACCAAACCACCATATGGGTTGCCTCCCAAGAAGCGCCTTATTTAATGTTGCGACACGACACAATTCTCTTGACTACTCAGACTTTGTCAAGGAACTCAGATTCATCCTCTATTACAGAGACAACTCTGTACTCCTACAGTTGCTTCATTGACCGGTAGATATTGAAGGTGACCTCTTCTTTATTGATTCTAAACTTCACCTGGCCAGCCTGCACATCTACTAAAGCTCTTCCAGTGGCCAAGAATGGTTGCCCCAAAACAATAGGGACCCAAAAATCAACCTCGCAATCAAAGATCTCAATGTCCGCTGGGAATATGAATCTATCAAATTTAACAAGCACATCGAACAGGATCCCCATAGGCTTCTTCATAGTTCTATCAACCATCACTAGCGCATAGTAGACGGTGTGGGGGTCCCAAGCCCAACTACTTACACATAGTTAATGTCATCAGATTGATGCTTGCTCCCAATTTGAAGAGTGCCCTCGCAAACTCAACATCGCCGATTGTACATGGAATGGTGAAGGCACCTGGATCCTCCTACTTCTGGGTAAGGACCCCTAAGTCTATAGCACTACAATGATGCACATTATTCATAGGCTCATAGCTCATGGGCCTTTTCTTCATAACAAGGTCCTTCAAAAACTTGGCATATCCTTGCATCTGCTCCAATGCCTCGACCAATGGTATGTTTATAGATAATTGTTTGAGCATTGACAGGGATTTCTGAAACTTACCATACTCTGCCTTCTTCTTCATTCTTTGAGGGAATGGTGGTGGTGGTCGTGAATAGCCTTGTAAATTTGTGTAGCTCCTTGCTTTTCTCTTTGTTCAGCTTCAGGCCCCTTTTCAACACTTGGAGCCTCAGTCAACTTAGCATCCTTATTATGCTCCTTCTCAGCAACATCTTCTTCATTGTCAATCATGCTCTCTTTCTTCCTTTTAACTACAATCAGTAGAGGGGGATCAACCTTGGTCTTTTCACTCCTAGTTATCACAATCATGCAATGAACATCATTCGTTGGATTCTGGACTGTGTTTCTAGGTAGTGTACCCTTTTTCCTAGGGTTCATGGATGCTGATAATTGCCCTAGCTATTTTTCGATCTTCTTGATAACTGTAGGATGTGACTCCACTCTCTGACCCATGCTTGATATATCACTACATATGTCTTTCAGCTGATCATCTGTGGATATCACCTTCTTTAGCATCTCATCCATCATGCTCTCCAACTTTGACTGTACATCATCCCCCTCATGTGCATTCGTTGGCACGTACAATCCTGCTTGGTCATTGTGGTAACCGTTATTCCTTCTCCAATCTCCCTCACGCTCATGACCTCAGCTTATGTATTTGTACCCATTCTGCTTGTAATTGTCTCTGTATTGGTTCAGACATTGGTTTCCAAAACCTTCGCACCAAGTGTTTTGTCCAGACCCATGGACGTTGGCTCGGAAACCCGCCACCTGGTTGTCCAAGAAGTTTTCCTCCTCCTCGGAATCTAAATGGTCAGGCCCTGACTCCTGTCCCTGTGTCCCCACTGCATTAACTTTTCTGGCTCCATCTCCCATGATATGCTTTGTGAGAAAGTCCTATGATGTATGCATATGAGCCAATTCTTGGTCACGTACTTCTTCCTTCCTTTATTGGCCTACAGTCAAACCAACAACATATGTAGCAGCGACTGCTTCTGCTTCTCGAGTGTCCTATACTCTGTTTGTTTGGGTTACTCTACCTATAATAGTGGAAACTTACTCCCAGATATGGCTCATCAGTGCTACTCTCACCACTTTGTCTGCTACTTCTTTTGTACTGTTGTTCAAGGATCTACAGAAAATCTCCAACAAGCTATCATGTAGAATTTTTTGGTTCGGGCACTTAGTGAACTTCTTCTTGAACCTCAACCAGGTTTCATGAAGTGCCTTAGTCTTCAGTTGTCAAAAATTAGACATTTCATCTTTAAGTTGCAACATCCTAGAGGGTGGAAAGAATCTCTCTAGAAAAGCTTGCTTGAGCTCCCTCCAGTTTGTAATGGAGTCGTTGGAAAACTCTGATAACCATAAAGTGGCTTCCCCAAATAGAGAAAAGGGAAAGAGTCTTAGTTTTATAGCATCCTGGCTGACTCCGGGCAACCTATACGCCTTGCATATTCCCACAAAGTTCATCAGGTGCAGGTTGGCATCATCAGCTGTGTGACCACTAAACACTCCTTTCATGTTCAATAATTGGATCATTGTTCTATAGATGTCAAATTTTTTCCCAGCAGGCAATGTTGGTGGTACAATAGCTCCGGTTGACCCAACTTCATTAATGTTCGGGTCATCCTCATCGAAGAATTGAGTGGCATATATTTGTCCTCTATTTCCCCTTCCATGGATACCACATTATCAACCTCATCTCGAGCATCCTCAGCATCTTAAAGCTTCATCTTGCTGCGTTAGCTCGGTTTGCCTAGCTTTTTCAGAATTACGGGCATCTCTCTGCTCATGGTTCTCCATTCTTTGCAGTGTTCTTTCAAGTTCATGATCCAAAAGAATCAGGGGGTTTCCACTCCAACGAGTACATGGAATTCACCAAGCGACAACCTTTGGATAACCAAAAACAAAAAGAAAATGTAATTCAAGAAATAACAACCAAAAGTGAAATACAAGTAATTAATCTAATCTTAGCCGTATTCCCCTGCAACGATGCCACTTTTTGATAACGCTCATGCTCACACTTCCTAGAAAAATATGAAGTGGATGTTGTCAATAAAGAACCCAACAAATATGTTGGGGTCGAACCCATAAGGAATAGGGTAAGATCTATACTAATGCCGGTACTTGAACTTGTTGGTGAGTTATCTCATAATTGGGGGGTTTCAAAGAAAATCAATATTAAAACAAGATTATAATTATGATTAATATCAAGATTTGCAAATAACTAGGGCCAAAATTATAATTGTGATTGATATTAAGATTTTCAAATAACTAGGGTAAATGTTCTCCTTGGGTTCATAACTATTTTCGGTATACACACGTGATCAATCCCAACTCTTACTTGTAGAACTAATAACTAGGGCTCATCCAAACGACTTGTTCTTCCCTATTGGATGACTATACCCAATCACCGGGTCAGGTCTCATGAGCTATTTCAAACTAATTGTTATCAATATGTTTCAAATTTAACTATCCTACAACCACAGTTCAAGTTAATACAATGATCATAAAAACCAAGGATTTGTTTCAGTGCTCTTTTCCTAATCTCTACTTCTCTAGATTCAAGCAAGTAAGGAATTCGGGAAAGTCATAATATTGTACGCCGTTAAGAAATGCTTAAAGATGAAGAGAATACAATATAAGCGTTTAGCATTGATTTTGAATCACTATAGTGTAACCCTATTCCATTAATTTACCATGGTTCCCACAACCCCTAGTTGTGGAGGTTTTAGCCTCTCATGATTGTAAGATTATAATTTGCATTCATAGAAAAACATATAATTAAACACTTACAAAAATGATTGGAAGAAAACCTAATCTGAATATCAAAGAACAATCTCAAGAATAATGGATGAAATCAAGAGTTTGATCCTAAGAGTTTCTCTCCAAAACAAGATAAAAATTCACAAGAATTACTCTTCACACGTATATACTACTTCATTTCTATGTTTTCAGACTAAAATAAAACATAAAAAAGTGTTTATACAGAAATTAGAAACTTTTTCCTAAGCTAACAGAGGATTTTCCATATCTGGCGCCAACTGTATCACGAAGCTCCTACGACCTGGATTGTAGGGGTCGTACCTACTTCTCGTACTTCCTTGGCTGCTGCAGAATTTTATAAGTGTTGGAAGGCTGGTATGACTCGTTTCACAGTCCTACGAGTCGTACAATGCATCTATGGTATGGCCCTAAGAAGTCTAACATCTTTTGAAGTTTTCCATGAATGTTGTGGTAGGCCTCGTACCTTCCTCCTATGACTCGTACTTCTTGTTGTATCCGAAGTACAGTCAAGTCTTGAATAATTACTTGAATCTCACCACGGCTCGTGGTACGATTCATATATAAGTGCTACAATCCGTGATTCCACCCGTGCCAAGAGACTGCCTTTGTGCAAATTTCTCTGAACAATTTCACGACTCCATATACGGCTCGTACTAAGAGTCGTATGTTGCCTTTCTCTTATTCCACCCTTTTGACTTTCACCAAAATTCTAAGTACGGCTCGTACTGAGACTTGTACTTGGCTATTTTTCTGCATTTTTAGGCCTCTTTTGCACATTTTTTCTCCAACACTTATTTTCACTGAAATCAAATTAAAAGTGCCTCATATCCATATAAACATACCTAAGTCCGTGTTATTTCTTAGTTTTAAGTGTTGAAAGTGATGTAAACTCAAAACACATCAAGCACCGAGTAGGATGGGGTTCAACACACTCAAGTCTCAGAACAACATGTCACCATAGGTTATTAGCTCAAATGAGCCTCACTTAGTGATCGTATAGATTAGTCACTGTACCCTGGCAAGGTATAGTGGGCCCTATCAATGGGGAGTATACCTCGAACTCTATGTCTAGCTCATGTAATTATGTAGATTAATAGAATCTCCCACAATACAATTCAGTTATAGTATAGTTCAGATCAGTTATAGTTTTCACTTATAGTTACAGCTTCAGTTTTCAGTGTATGTACGTGACCCTTAAATAAGTTTTACTTATATTTTCATTAACTATTTTTGGATTATCACATAATGTTAGTATTTATGCATCTCAAATATGGGCATTTTACTTAACTCCGGCTTATGCATTCAGCTATGTATATAGTATAGTTTTTCTCAAATTGCTAGCATGTTTTAAACTTCAATTACAAATACCATATACTTAGTACATTCTAAGTACTGATCGCATACTTCTTGTGCTATAATCATTTCATGATATAGATCCAGGTATTCAGACTCAGCCTAGCAGGTAGATACATTTCAGAACTTGATCAACGATTATTGGTGAGTCTTTATCATTCGAAGGCTAGAGTTGTGTTCTTTTTAGTTTTTCATTTTCAATTTCAAATTTGTAGAGTTAGTTGGGGACTTGTCCCAGCAGCTCATTAGTTAGTAGCGGCTTTCAGATAGAGAGTTAGTGGTTTCAGTTGTATGTCTTTGTATTTTGGCTTATGACTAAATTTTCAGTTCTGCGAGTTTTTCTATGAAATGTTCTTTTGTTCAAAGTTAAATTGCTTCCGCTAAGTTTATAGTAAATAAAATTCTAGTAGTATCATTCCATGTCATGGGTTGTCTTGGAGCCATTCGTGATTCTAGGTCTCAAGTCGCGTTTAGGGTGTAGACTCGGGGTGTGACAATAATGTATTTCCAAAAATAACATAACACATAGACCCACACATTCTCTACCATCCTATATAACTATCAATTTTTTTCTAAAAATAATAAAGAATATATGGCCCAAAAAGCATAACTCTAGTTTATGTACCCTACAACAAATTCTAAAGATACTTCATAACTTATATTGCATAACTTAATTACTACAGAACTTATATTGCATGAAGTAAAAGTTTAGTTTAGAAGATAAAAAAGTCTATAAATATTATAGAACTTATGCCAAGGGAAGCAGGTCCGGATAGGTAAAGGTACTTTGGTCCACAAATTTTCATTAAAAATGAGCATTAGGGACAAAAATTAAACACCTAATATGCGAGGGGGAAAAATTAAATACTAGTCAATTTTTAAGGATAATTTGTGCAAAAAAACTACTTTCCTTTTTCTTTTTGTTGCATTTGGAATTTAGTCTTGAGTGGAGCTAGTGCTTTGATTACGAGTTTGGTCAGGCCTAATCCAATAGTTTTTATTCAAATCTTGTAGATGATTTAAAAAATCTATTGAAAGTGAATATATGAAAATTATTAATTTAGAATTCAGTAACTTTAAACTACTACAATCTCGAATTCATAAACTTCAAATTCTGGCTCAACCTCTATATTCAATATTTGAGATCTATTGGCTCAATTGATTTGGATTCGTGCTGGAGAAGCCTCAATAAAAATAGATAAAATGCTCCCTATCCAGGAGACTCTATTGTTGATATTAGGACTTGAACCCAAAACTTCTAATTGCAATGAAAAATAACTTACTGATTGCTAGTTTTTGTTATTTTTGCTCGACATACTAAAACTAAAAAGAGAGATAAAATAAGAGCATTTGAACTTTTGCTGCTATTTCATGCTGATCTTTAATTTTTATTTCTCATAATAAATAACTTTTTCACGGGACATCCCCAGGATATTTTTGTAACATAATAATCTATAAGCTAAGTTCGTACATGACTTTAGTTTTTAAAGAACTTATGTCTCGCTAGGCATAAGTGAGGGGAAAAATTAGAAACCAACCCATTTAAAAGAAATTAAAAAAAACATCATTTGAAGGATAAAAGGTGCAATTTTGTAAAACAATTGCCTTACATTTAAAGACTAGACACTACACTAAGATGATAACTTCAAAAAGACAATTGGAACTCATCAATGAAATCAAATCAAGGTTTTCCATTATTCCTTAAAGGTAATAGTTTGTCCTACAATTATACACAATTATACTTTCTCCGACTCTAGACTACTGTCACTACTCTATTGAGTGTATATACAATAGACATATACACACACACATATAGAGAGAGAGTGCATATGGGGAGGGTGTTTTTGTGTAAAAAATAGATGCTACATCTTAATAAAAGTGGAGTACTAGTAAGAGAAATCACTATTAAAAAAAGACACCATCGATGGACAAATTATGTAATTAAACAACTAAATCCATTGCTAATCCTATTTGGCGACAAACTTGTATAGGGTAAATTTTGGAATCAACCTGTGGATGAATTAGAAGGTGAGACACAGTAAGCATAACAGGTCAAACGTGATTCAATAGAGATAACACCAGATTTTATTCTTAAACAAGGTCAGTAAGAGTGATCTTGTGTGCAGATGATATGGAGTTTCATGTTATGAAACATTAGTACCATAGAGGTAGCCCATCTAGCTCCAAAAATATGAGACCCAGAGCATCATACTTGAAGGTTATCTAAATAAATATTGATTCTTAAATAGAAGAATGTTTTATTGTATTTAGGTTTTTAGGGAGGATTAGTCACTATTCTACCCGAATGATTCTTTCCTGTACCTTAGCCTACATCACAATCCTTTAAATTCCTAAGTGATCTTAAACTCGACATACTTATATCAGTAGAGTATTATACCATGGGCAAGCCTATGGTATATCTTATGTTGCATGCGAACTTTTTTGGAAGAGTAAGTGTAATTCTTTCTATTATATGCCCATGATTATGGTAGAAGCTTATGCGTGTGTGTGGAAAATGGGAAAATCTCTTGATATTGGTAAGGAAACATGGTTGACAATAGATATATGAAGTTTTTAGACTTCTCCATTAGATAAAACAACTATATTTGCAACAATTGGTACCCTTGAATCGATTTCTGAGGGCAAAGTTGTTTTCAAGAGATCATTTAGGTGTTTTAAATATTTTTCATCATTTGGCATGTCTAAG
This sequence comes from Datura stramonium, assembly GCA_018107945.1. Taxonomy (NCBI): domain Eukaryota; kingdom Viridiplantae; phylum Streptophyta; class Magnoliopsida; order Solanales; family Solanaceae; genus Datura; species Datura stramonium. The sequence continues at coordinate 89,583 of JACEIK010003805.1, read as the reverse complement.
GTGAGAACTTGATTTTGTAGTGCATATGCTAAATTCTAGTGGTCAGATCAGCCATAGCCATATGTAGACCTATTCGAATTGGTATCTCTCCTCGGTTCTAAAAAAGCTTGAATTGGTTATTAATGTCTGTCCTTATTAAGGATTCAAGTTTTGGGGTGTTGATTTAAGAATATCATATTTATTTTATGTCAATTTTTCTATGTTTTTAATGCTCTTTATATATAGATTATGAACTAAATTTCCCAACTCTAATACAATAATTTTATTCTAATTGATAGTGTTGAGGATTGGTGAACATTATTTAGAAAAAATAAGAAAAAAATTGTCAAGTGAGGGAACGAAGAGTGCGCGCTTTGCGTGCATTTCAGTGTGAGAAAACTAATTTTGAATAAATATCAAAGACTAAGCACCATAACATGGACAAGGCGCCAAACAAGAGAAAATGCATGCCAAGTGCATGCTAGGCGCCAAACTCCACCCTAAATCTTGTAACTCTAAAATCAAGCACAAGCCAAGAGCAAACTAAGCGCCAATAAGGCACCAATGCCTGATGAAGTGAGGCCAAGTGCAAGCTAAGTGCCAATATGACACTAAAGCCTGGAATCTAACAGAATTTGAAAAAGGGTAATTTCTAAGTGTCGAGGGTATTCTACACTCTGGCCAGATGGGGAGACGTTATTTTAGAGGCAAGGAACAAGCTTGGAGCTTCAAGTTCATCTTTTCTTCCACCAAACTAGTAATTACTATATTTATTGGGATGATTTATCATTTGGTTACCATGTCTATGTGGAGCTAAACTTCGTGTTCTAGGGTTTTGGTTCTTCCATGAATGTTGTTATTTGGATACTAATTTCGATTTATTAATTTATCATAATTGGGTTATCTTTTCTCTCTTGATATTAATTATTTGGTTGCTTGATTACCAATCAAATACTATTTATAGCTTGTTAATTCCACTTGAGAAATGAAATTTGCAAACACACTAAGAACTAATAAAGCGGGATCTTGAACTTGGGCATCAGGGAATGCATGTCACATCCCAATCCTGACCCTATGCAACATGCATCCAATACTACCAAACTATATTAGAAGCACCTTATAGATATGATAGTTCACAATTTTCTTAGCATTTGTTACTTAATCCAATAAGACATATTTAAATCAAGAAAACTTAATTTAATAAAATATGGATAATATAAAAGAAGTGATAATTTGTCTAGTAGCTAAGCATAATAGTGTAACCCAACAAGTCAAATAAAGACTTCACGTAGTACCTACAAACCACACATATCTATACATGGAGCCTATATAAAAGAATAACCAAGTCAAGATGCAACTCAAAGATCTACTAAAGCAATAAATACTAATGAAAGATCCTCATGATGTAGGCTCGCTACTAATCTGGATGATCAAGCAAGTCCCTTCTAAGGTATACGATCCTCTAAAACCTGCTCTTTTTATATTTCTAACACACCATCAAAAACAACAAAGGTATACATGAGTCCTGAATACTCATTGAGTGTTTTGGGGAAAGATTTATCATAATAAAAATAATAATCAATATAATAATAATTCAGATAAGTTAGTTATAATGAAACAATTCAATTCCAGTGATAGAGTATATCACAAAACTCAGAAAAACCATCGAATAAGAGAAGTCAAATTTAGTTCATCATGTTCGAAATATATAGGATAAACCAATGTCAAATCAATGCAATCAAAATAATCATGCCACTCAACAAAGAATACAATAGAAATTTAATCCCACTCATGGAGGTAATCCATACTATCATCCCAAAGTAGGGGTATCCAAAAGTCATTCCAAAGTAGAGGTAATCCAAATGTTATTCCAAAGTAGGGATAATCCAATCAGTTCATCCTAAAAGTAGGGGTAATACAAATAGTTCATAAAATAGGGTTAATCAATATAACACCTTAGATTCTGAAAAAGCTTTTTGACAACATTTAGAGATGTTTCATGCCTATTATAGATTTATGTTCAATTCCATAAACCATCAAGTCAAAGGATGGACCGTTGATCGAACCGTGGTTCTACCATTGACCCTATTCTCTTCCCAGGTTCCATGGATGACTTGACAGCCCGTCATTTAGTTGATGGTCTATCTTGTCAACCATATGAAAATATCTGAGAGATGTCAAACCTTCAAAGATTAACATGGATCATCACTCCTGATGATCTATCCTATCAATCGTGGAATATCTTCAGGGAAATGGCTAAGCCTTCAGAAAATTCCGTAGCTTAGTTGACTGAACATCGTTTAGAAGCATGGTCTATCCTATCAATCATGCAATAACTTCAAAGAATTTAGCCAGACCTTTGGAAAAAAACAATGGTCCAATCGATGATCCATCCTTCAGAAGAATGGACCATCCTCCTAGCCATGGACCTTGAGATTCAAGAGACTATAAACAGACCCCTAGTCATTTTTCTGATTTTTTCTCAAGTCCAAACTGTTTCTCTCAACCCTAGGTGACATGAAATATTTTCCAAAGGATAGGTATATCTTCTCCTTGATTTCTATGGTTAGATTAACTATTCTTAACCATAACCCATGGATTTTAATGCATTTCTTGATGCAAAACCCTAGGAATCATTGAAGGAACCAGTTCGTAAGGTCTCAAAGTCAGTTTTTTAGATTTTTTATTGATGTTTGGAGCATTTGAGTTATGTAAGGCCATTCATAGTGAGAAACTCCTCTCTTCCTCATACCCTATATCTCTAATTTCAATTTTAGAAGAAGTTAAGAACTTGGGGTTTTGCCCAATGGCTATGAATCGGGTTTTCTTCCCCATAATCTGAGTTATACATTGTTGTTCCATTATTACACATGGTGATATCCTTATCTCTTATGATTGTGGATTTATAGTTCATATCATTCTATCCTATGAATCCTTATTTTTATCAAAGGTAATATTTTTGAAAGCTTTGTGATGTTAGACATATGCATTATTTTCATAATTGTGGTAGCATCAGATTTCAAGGAGAGCTTTTCAAAAAAGAGTTTTATTTCACTTAGTTTTAACTTCAGCATATGATTTTCAAGAAGTAAATAAATACATGTTTTTTAAACATAATTTTTAACATAGAGGCTCACCAGCATAATACAGTTTTGAGCACAGAGGATCATCAGTATAGTACAACTTTCAGCATTAATACACATATATTGATTTTGGCCTAGAAAGCTCTACACAGATGTTTCAGTTGCCTCAGAGAGGCTTACATTTTATGATCATTATTTTGAGAGAAGTATTTAGCATTGATATGAGTAAAGGGTTCAGATAATGTGAAACTCTAAAACTACATCTCTAGTGTATGTTAGAATTATTTCCTTGGTTTGAGTGACTCCTCAAATAGCCCCTATTAAGGGCTTAATATGAATCCACACTTCAGTTTCATCCTCTACCCTAGCAAGGCTTTGGATAACTCTCCTAATCGATCCAGAGGATGGACATCATGTGCTCTTATGGTGTATGTTGGTTAAGAGAAACTCCCAACTAAATTAAAGTATTTTTTAGGACGTATCTGTGAAAGACAACTTTACAGAATATTCATACTTGTGTTTTTACAGTATCATTCAGAGCATTCAATTTTCATTCAACTTAGTACTTTAGTTAGCTGATGAGTTGGTAATTTACCTACTCATTGGGCTCTTAAGCATGAGCTTTAGCTTAGTTGTAAAGTCATTTAGGGAAATTTTATGCCCTTTTTGCCTTTATATGTGCAGATATCTAATTTGAAGAAAAAGAGAATGAAGTGGAGTAAAAACAAGGAAATAAAGCGAAAACCGGCACTCCACCGGAGAACACCGGCAAAACGCCGATTAAACACAGATGACCACTGCTTTGAGGAACTCATACAATCGACGATTGCAGACATCAACTGGAAGCTCACCCGTTAACTCACCTACAGGTTCCTGAACTTGCTGGATCATGGGAGAAAAGAAACCGGCATATCGCGGTTAGAGGCCAATGAATCGTCGATGGTATCATCGATTGCTACTAGAAATCACTAAAAATGCAGAAGATGATAGCGGCAGTTCGTGGAATGTAACCGACGAACCACCGGTGCTTTTGCAAGTGCCAAAACGCCTAAACAAGGGCAATTGCGTCTAACACTGAAAAAAGGAGATTGGTTGCCTTATCTTTATATATATTCTAGAAGGAAGTACTCTGTACATACCAGATCATAAATTTATCTTTTTGAACATTCCTTTTTATTTGGAAGAAAGTAGAATTGTATTGGTGAAAATTGTTGAATATTGCTTTTGTTTTCTTTTCTTTATCTTCTTCTTTAGCAAGGTATCACCATTGTTGCAAAAATATTTTTGAATTTTATTTTGCTGCTTTTATTAATGATATCGATGAGTTTATTATTGAATATACTCTTTAGTTTCTTAACCATGAGTAGCTAAAGAGGTGTGTGGTGATGAGTGCTTAATTAGATTGGTTATGGCTAGATTCATCTCAATATTGCTTAATTAGTGTAAATCTGTTACGCTCTCTATATTTTATAATTGATGATCTATAGTTGCAAATGTGGGTCTACTTTTATTACTTGATTTCTTCTTGAAAAAGAAGACTTGAGTATTGGGAGAGAATTAGATGGGGGAAATGGATGTGATGTTGTGGAGTTGGGATAGACATAGCCAAAACCATATTCACACTCCTAATTAATAGATAATAGCTAGAGATAGTGCAGCTATTAATCCAAACTTGATTGGGCTAATTTAATTGTGTCTAGTGGTTCGAAAGAATTCTAGAAAGAGGCATTCATGAGGTTGAAAATCATAGAATGCCTACCAGTCCAAAGTTATTTACACAATTTGCAATGATGAGATGATCTAGCATAGCCTTTTTTAATTAACGCATCATCTACACCACATCTCCAGTCACTCTTATTATTATCTACAAATTTGGTTATTTTTCTATTCTAATTAGCTAAGTTAGAATCCATACCATATTGTTAACATCAAGTTTCCCCCAAAATAATTACTACTTTGTTTCTTTTGAGTGGTGCGAATTAATTTAAATTTTCCAAACAACACTTGCGTATACCACTTGTTAATCTCTGTGGGATTCGACCTCGACATCTATTGCGATATTTATTTTTATACAATGACCATTTACGCTCCTTTGTAAAGAATACTGTATTTTGGACGTTATCAAAAATGGCACCGTTGCGGGGGACTAGCGCTTGATATTCTTGTGTTGATTATTAATTTGAATTGGTCTTGTGCCACTATTAGTTGGCTTTTATTTCCAGAGTTGGTACTTAATCTTTCCACTAATAATAAGTGATCATTGATTTGCTTATGAGCCTCTTTGAAAGGCTGTTGCGAGTCCCCAAGGGGGCACCTTATGTGGAGACTCTCAAATCATTAGATAAGATGTCGCTTAGAGAAGGGAGGAATGATACAGTGTTGCTGGTCATGATGAAACAGATAGAGCTATTAACAAATTATATGAAGGGTTTTCATATAAGGTACCATCAAGCCAAACAAGGCTATGAGTATTCTTATCACAAAAATCAAGGTCAGAACGATACCAGTTTAGCTGAGACGAGTAGCCAAGGAAGCGATGATTCACTCTTATCTAGCATGGAAAACACTCTTGAGGTGGTACTTAAAATGTTATTTCAATTGATTCAGGAGTTCAGGAATTATGGAGTGAATTATTGGACTTCACTACAACCGTGAAAAATCATGACGTAGAAATAAAATAGTTAGAGGACAGGATGAATGTGCTAGCATCTCAGATGGCAACTCAACAACTAATAAAGGAAACAAATGTTTCACCACCTTAAGCCATCATGGATGAAGGTGTATTTGGATAGGGAATGGAAGAAGAGATCACGGAAGAAACGTTTGCTACCCTTTTCTTGAGAGATGAAAAACTAGAGGGGGTTTATCAAGTGAGCAAAGGGATAGGAACTTATACCTTCCAACTGAGGAAGCTCGACCTCGACCTAAAGAATCAGACAACCCCACCATCACAGTCGTCCATTGTTGCACTTCCGAAGCTGGAGCTCAAACCTACCTACTCATTTGCGATATGCATATTTGGGGGAAAATGAGACACTCCCGGTCATTATTTTAGTAAAGCTCACTCCCATCAAAGTAGAAAAACTCATCGTGGTATTGAAAAGGCATATTTGAGCTATAGGGTGGGCAATAGCTGATATCATAGGTATTCCTCTGGGGATTTGTACTCACAAGAGTAATCTTCAAGAGAATTGTAGCCCATCAGTCATGCGTCAAAGGTGTCTGAATCCACCTAGCAAGAGGTGGCAAAAAAGGAGATTATTAAATGGCTAGATACAGGAGTGGTGAATCCTATTGCGGAAAGTAGTTGGGTAAGCCCTGTACAGTGTGTGCCTAAGAAAGGGGGCATTATGGTTGTACCGAATGAAAAGAATGAATTAATTACAACTCGCCAAGTTACGAATGGAGAGGTTGGATGGATTACCATAAGTTAAACTTCTAGACAAAGAAAGAACACTTACTAGTGCCCTTAATTGACCAAATGTTAGATCAATTGGTTGGGAAAGAATATTATTATTTCTTGGATGGATACTCGAGATGCAATCAAATCTCCATCGCGCCTGAGGATCAAGTGAGAACCACTTTTACATGTCCCTATGGAACTTTCACAATCAAGAGGATGCCTTTTGGCCTTTGCAATGCCCCTTCCACTTTCCAACGATGTATGATTTGCATCTTGTAAGATATGGTATAGGAAACTATGGAGGTCTTCATGGATGACTTCTTAGTTGTGGGGGATTCATTCGCAGATTATTGGTACACCTAGAAAAGGCATTGAAGAGATGTAAGGAGACAACCCTGGTCCTTAATTGGGAAAAATGTCATTTTATGGTGAAAGAAGGGATTTTTTTGGGACACAAAATTTTCAAGAAAGGGATTAAGGTGGATCAAGCCAAGATCAATGACATTTCTCAGTTACGTCCACCATGCACAGTGAAGGGTGTTAGGAGTTTCCTCAGACATGCGGGATTTTACTATCGTTAATAAGGATTTCTCTAAAATAGTTCATCCTTTATTTTGGCTGTTGGAGAAAGAAGAAAAGTTCAATTTCGATGAGCTGTCTATGAAGGCCTTTGTGGAGCTAAAATAAAGGTTGATTTCCTCCCCAATCATTATAGCACCTGATTGGTCAAAACCCTTTGAGCTCATGTGCGATGCCAGTGGGGTAGCATTAGGAGCAGTCCTTGGCCAGTGGAGAGATAAGGTATTTCATCCAATTTACTATGCTACCAAAGCTCTAAATGATGCACAAACGAACTATAGGGTGACTAAACAGGAGTTACACACTGTTGTGTTTGCGTTTGAAAAGTTTTGGTCATATTTGTTGGGAACCAAAGTGGTGGTGCACATTGACCATAAGGAGCTAAAATATTTGATGGCCAAGAAAGATGCTAAACCTAGGCTTATTAGGTGGGTTATATTGTTGCAGGAATTCGAATTTAAGGAGAAGGATCGTAAGGGGTGTGAGAATCAAGTGGTAGACAATCTATCATGCTTAAAAACAAGTGGTCAGCCGGGAGTACATGAGGAGATTAATGATACTTTCCCGGAGGAACATATTCTAGCTGCAACACACGACTTAACACCGTGGGTTGCCAATTTTCCTAATTACATGGAAAGAAACATCATACCTAAGGGTTTAAACTTTCATCAAAAGAAGAAATTCATGCATGATGTTCGGAAATTTTATTGGAACGAACCTTACCTTTTCCGCAGTTACGCGGATGGTTTAATGTGATGGTGTGTCCCAGAAGTGGGGATGGTCCCAATCTTAGAGGCTTGTTCTTCACCTGTTGGGGGCCATAATGGGAATGTGCAGACTGCAGCAAAGGTGCTACATTGTGGATTTTATTGTCCTACCCTACATCAGGATGCCCATGATTTTGTGAAGCAATGCGATCGGTGTCAACGAACAAGGAGTATTTCAAGGAGGCATGAACTATCGTTAACACCAATCTTGGAGGTTGAGTTGTTCGATGTATGGGGGATCGATTTCATGGGCCCTTTTGTAAGATCTTATAGATACATGTACATCTTGGTAGCGGATGATTATGTCTCCAAGTGGGTAGAAGTTGTAGCATTACCCAACAATAAAGTGAGGAGCGTAACAGCCTTCTTGAAGAAACACATTTTCTCCCGATTTGGCACTCCCAGAGCTATCATTAGTGATGGGGGGTCACATTTTTGCAATTGACTATTCAGCACCTTATTAGACCAGTGGCCAAGTAGACGTTTCAAATCGGGAAATCAAATCTATATTGACTAAAATAGTCAATGTAAATAGAACAGATTGAGCTCAAAAGTTAGATGATTCCTTATGAGAATATCGGACTGTATTCAAGACACAGAATGGGATGTCCCCATTCGGCTTGTTTTTGGTAAATCATGCCACCTCCCTGTTGAAGTAGAACAAAAGCCTTGTGGGCATTGAAAAGCTTGAACCTTGAATGGGGGAGAGTTGTCCAAGGGTGAGTACCAAATATAAATGAGTTGGATGAATTTAAAATGAGGGTATATGAGAATGCATCTATTTACAAAGCCCGAATGAAACATTATCATGACCAAAAGATTTTGCAGCGCAGTTTTGCTCTAGGGGACTAGGTGTTGTTGTTCAAGTCACGGCTAAGACTATTCCCAGGGAAGCTAAAATCCAAATGGTCAGGGCCATTCAAGGTATCTCAAGTTTACAGAAATGGTGCCATAGAGCTTCAAGGAGAAAATGGGGGTAAATTCAAGGTGAATGGCCAACGAGTAAAAAGATATCTGGGGGTGTTGGACGGGGTTGGCCGAACAGAGGTCTTATACCTAGATGAACCATAAGCTATAAGATACTTTCACCGTACCACACTATTAATTAAGACGCTTCTTTGGAGGCAACCCAAGCATTTCTATTCTCTACTCTTATTGAACATTTTTAATACATAGTTTCTTTTGATTTTTGTAGGGAGGTGCACTTCAAGGAAGACAAGGACAGGGCATGACCGGCGCAACATCGGCAGAACGTCGATGCAAAAGAGCCAGGCCCTGCCCTCTCATAGGCAATGCAACATAATGTGGGATAAGCTTGGAGGCAATCGCTGAGATGCCGACTTCACTTCACGAACCATCGACAGTTTGCAAAATCTATCCAGTACACCCGGGGGTTCAAAGTCAGTAGGTGACTAATCCGGCCAATTGCCACTACAAGGTGTGAACCGCCAACAAGTTGCCAATCTCAACCTGTTTACCTGGGAGTAATCGTAACATCAACATCTCACTTGGATAAATTCCCGTACCACTCTGCGAGTCACTGGTCATTTGCGGATCTTGAATCAGGAAGCTCGTGCAGGTAATGTCATCGGTGGCCACATTGGTAAATCGCTAGCTCACATCGGTGATCGCCGGTACACCTCGATATGGATTTATATTATTATCAGATGTTTGACCGATCTTAGACCTAATAATCCTTAATTACCCTTTTTCCCACCATCTCTCATCTTCCCAACAAACTATTCTTCCATCTAATCTCCATTAATAACCACCTCCCTCCTGCCCAATCAACTCCCCCTCTCTTCCTACTTAAATACCACTCCCCATTTCCATTCTCACATCATCTCCACTCCCATATATTCAAAAACACCATCAGTAGGCATAAGTTCAAAGCTCTCATCATTTTTTACCACCTCCCAATTTGGTATGATTTCTTTAGGTCATGCTCTAATTATGAATGAACACCCTCAATTATGCATGTTTTGAGCATCTATTGATTATGTTTTGTTTTTATTTGAGTATCTCATTTTTTATTTCACGATGTTTGGTTGTATTTGTTTTTTATATGGTTTCCATATTTTATTTGGTGATGTATGGGGTGAAGTCTAAGTAACCCCGAATGTGTCACCCTCACAAGTTGTTCGATAATAGATGGACTAACACATTTCTCAAGGGTGAATTTTCATTATTAAATTGGAAGGAATCTATGTGTATCAAAGTAGGGGGAAACATGTGGGTTTAACAGCATAAAAGGCCACCCATAGGTGAATCACTAGTCGTATTCGATGAATCGCCAATTAAATCACAGGTTCAATTGCACAATTCTGACTTCTGTCATGAGCCCACATTTTATCGATGCTTCATTATTCAAGAACGGTGATCTGCCGATCATTATGGTCTATACCCAGCCCACTGATTAGCATCGGCGGCTCATCTGGGCCTCATAGTTCCGCATCCATCTTGCGCCGATGGTTCGCCAGTGTCACCTAGATCACTTCTCCTTATCATTTGATTTTCTTTAAATACTCTGAGTATTTAGTAAAATGTGTGCATAATTCAAACCTTAGTCTGTAGCATCATGTCCACATCCAAATGGCCTCGCAAAAGAAAAGCATCAATGAGCAACAACAACGCACCAAGCCTATCTTTTGATGAGGCCCAGCATATAATGCTTAATCACTTTGCGCTGGCTAGAATTGAAAAGTATTACATATATTTCAAGGAGAAGTGATCCATCCATGCAGAAGCTCCGATTGAGGTAGAGTCTTTCAAAAATGATTTCCTCGATATTTACTATCAGATTGGCATGGGTGATTTGGGTCCATTGACCATACCTGTCGACCCCTACTTTCCTAAGTTGGTGTGGGAGTTCTATGCATCATAAAAGGCGTGGAAAATCCTCCTAAAACACAAGGACCACACAGATACATTGCCATGCCTACTATCTGTATGGGTGTGTGGCCAAGAGGTGCCCATAACCCCAGAAGCAATCAATTCCCTCTATTGAGCTAAGACTATCCAACCAAATTCAGCATTGTGCAAGAAGGTGGAATATAAAGAGAACCATTTCCAATGGGTATCCGACATAATTGCGATAGGTCAACCACAGTGGGCCATCTCCAGGGGTCTAATTCATCATCGTGACCTGAAATATGAAGCCCATATGTGGTTAGATTTGGTTTATGCTCGGTTAATTCCTTCTCAAAATACAATAGAATTTCCAATTGATGTTGCAACTCTTATTGCCTACATCATGGATCAGGTACACATCAATGCTGGAGAGATCATCACAGATCAATTCAAAAGAAGGGCAAAGCAGCAGGCCACATTATTTCCATATCCTAGCCTTGTGAGTATGTTGTGTGTGTGGGCTTTATGCCCTTTGTTCTGGCCAGTGGATGAAACTGTGGGGGCTAACGGTGTGATTACATTGGCCACAAAAACTGAAAGAGATGCCCCAACAATGAAGCGAGCCAAAGGTATAGAGAACAGGACTCAACCACTACCTTTTATGCCCTCTAGCACACCTGAAGGCCAGTTCCAAGCAGCTGAGGCTCCCACCACCACACCTCTTGACTTGCTCAAAATATCATAAATGTCCCATGTGCATGAATGTCAAATTGTGAAGCTAGCTAAGGCCATCCCTTCCATGATCGAGTGATCCATTACGAAAGCCTTGCAACCTGCTAGACAAAGTTGAGAGGCCTCTGTACTACAGTTGAGGTCTTAGAAAATGAAGTGATTACTTTGAGGAAGGATGTGGTGACACTCACTGTACCTCTACCTTCTAGTAACCCAACCCCTCCTAAGCCAGTGGCGGTGACCTCATAGCCCGAGGCGTCTAAGAGCCCACCTGATGATTGGCAGGTGGGGTATGAAAGTGCATCGAAAATGATGTCTGATGAGGAGATATATTATAGTCGACCACCACTACCTCCAATGCTTACTGTGCACAAAGAATATCCATCTTACAAACCCGGCGGGGTATATACCACTTGATACCATGAGCTTTAAACCCTACATGATAAATGGGTGGTCCCTAGACCTGGGAAACCATTAGAAATCCCACCTGATCCATTGATGTCGGCTGATGCGTAAATGGCTTCTTGGCATTTTTATGCGTCCACGTATTCATGGGGCCCTGGTCCCTATCACTAATTCAATCAGGAAGTCCCTTTCAACTTGCTGTCTTTTCTTTTCTTTCCATTAGGGGCAATGTCTGGTTTGAAGTAGGGGAGGGGTGTTTATATCTTACAATGCAATGAAATGAATGATTTTTGAATGTTAGTAAGAAAAAGGGGTCCATGCTTTGAAATGTTAAATATTGCAGTATTACCCAAGTCTTTTGTTCGTCTGTGTAAATAGTAGAATAGTAATCAAACTCCAAGGATTTTCTTCATACCACGATTCTTTCCCAAAGAGCATTTGTCTTTTTCTTTTCGCTTTTTGTCGAATCGGGTTGGCACTTCCCCATAATAGATTGTGAGGTGACTCTCTTAAGAGAAAATGCCATGTCTTTCTTGAGTCTTTTGTGGAGCTATTTTGCGAAGTACCACAAAAAAATTTTATATGTGGCGTGAAAATGAGAAAAGAAAAAAAATGGGAATTTGAAATAAGAATGTAGCACTCTTTATTATACATTGTAGATTCCTCGTTTGGCTTATAAATTTGCATTCTCTAATGTCTTGGATCAAGATCTTGTGATGATAATGACATCTGTGGACTCGTTGGGTGTGATTCCTTGTGTGGTAAGTATCTTTGTGAATCACATGCATAGCTTCTTGTCTAGACCTTTCCCTAAGTGAGACTCAATGTAATATCCTAGATGTAGCTGCACTTAGAACATGATCTTAGGCTCTCTTTTGTTAAGTCAGTACCCAAAATGCCCTCCTTGAACATTTATCTTTCATAGCCAATGTTTAAGCCTTGGACCATTTCCTTGAAAAACACATTACAAGCTTAATGACAATTTTTAATCCTTCTCTTTGGCACCCATCCTCCCTAATTACTGGTGATGAAATAATGAAAAATGGGGATTGAAGCCCAAGAAATAGGGAGAAATAATGGAATGAATGTGAAATAAGGCAAAAGCCTAAGTTTGGGGGTTAGCAAGAGTAGGGGGAAAATGAGAAGCCTAAAATTGAGGTAGCACCAAAATTTTGATGAGATAAGTGAATCAACAGGTTGAAAGACCTTGAATCATCAAAAGAGAAAGAATAGTTAATAGGTGATTTCTCTTGCATAGATAAGGCTAAATGTGAAATTCATAGATGTTATAAGGGTGGCTCGTGTTACACAAAAGATGAAGATGATAAACAAGGAGAAATAAGGTGGAGTTAACTAAACAAGATGTTGGGCTCCTACAAGCATTTGTAAATACATTAGGGATGCGTTAGTCACTAAAGCCAAATATTTATTCTACCCTTTACCCTAGCCTTCATTACGACCCACAAGTCCTAAGTGATTTTACGTGCAGTTTCTCTACATTAGTGGTGAATTAGACAAAGGGATAGCCTATGGGTCGAGTTGTGTACATGAAGATTTCTTCTGGAAGACTAAGCGTAATGATATTTTTCTACAATCCCTTGTGTGTATGCATTGATTTCATGATAAAGGAAAGGGATTCTCTCTTTTGTGAGTGGCATCATTCATTTTGAGGACACAATTGCATTAAGGTATATGTGAGCATAAGGCATGAGAAGTGCTAGCTCTAAGGAAAACTTTGAATGTGCAATCATTATGAATTGAGATGCTATGTGTACTTGTGGATAAGCTATGCCCTTGTTTTGCAAAATGAAAGCTCATGTGGATCATGTCTTTGAATTATGGTGGCCTCTTGAAACTTTTCCATTCTTGTTTTTGGGGGAATTTGCTTCTCTTTTTCTGAGTTAGTGAGCATTTTTGGGTTGTCATAGATTAAGTGGTCGTTGATGTATAAACTCGTGTGGAGTGGCATGTTTCTCAACTAATAAGAACTGCATTACTTCAGGACAACAATGGTTCAAGTTTGGGGGTTTGATGAGTTGGTAATTTACCAACTCATTAGACTTTTAAGCATGAGCTTTCGCTTAGTTTTCAAGTCATTAAGAAATTTTATGCCCTTTTTGACTTTTTATGTGCAGATATATGATTTGAAGAAAAAGAGAAAGAAGTGGAGTAAAAAGAAGGAAATCAGTTGAAAACCAGCGCTCCATAAGAGAATACCGGCAAAACGCCGGCTAACGTAGATGACCACTGCTTTGAGGAACTAATGCAACCGACAGTCACAGTCATCAACCAGCGATTCACTAGATAACTCACCTACAGGCACCTGAACTTGCTGGATTAAGGAGGAAAGAAACTGGCATAGTGCGTCGGTGAATCACTAACGGTGTCGCTGAATGCTACTGGAAATCATTGAAAATGCAAAAGATGATAGACGAAAGTTCGCGAAATGTAACCGATTAACCGTCGGTGCTCTTGCAAGTGCCACAATGCTTGAACAGGGTAATTATGTCTAACACTGAAAAAGAGGAGATTGGTTGCCCTATCTTTATATATATTCTAGAAGAAAGTACTATGTACATATCAAATCTTAACTTTAGCTTTTTGAACATTCCTTTTTCTTTGGAAGAAAGTAGAATTCTATTGGTGAAAATTGTTGAATATTACTTTTCTTTTCTTCATCTTCTTCCTTAGAAAGGTATCACCATTGTTGCAGGCATATTTTTGAATTTGATTTTGCTGCTCTTATTAATGAAATCAGTGAGTTTATTGTTGAATATACTCTTTAGTTTCTTAACCATGAGTAGCTAAATCATCAACTAAATGTGTGTGGTGATGAGTGCTTAGTTAGATTAGGTATTCCTAGATTCATCTCAATATTTCTTAATTAGTGTAAATCTGTTAAGTTCTCTCCAAATAATTGATGATCTATAGTTGCAAATGTGGGTCTACTTTCTTACTTGATTTCTGCATGAAAAGGAAGAGTTGATTATTGGGAGAGAATTTGATGGGGGAAATGGATGTGATGTTGTGTAGTTGGGCTAGACATAGCTAAAACCCATATTTACACTCCTAATTAATAGATAATAGCTAGAGATAGTGCAGCTATTAATCCAAACTTTATTGGGCTAATTTAATTGTTTCTAGTGGTTCGAAAGAATTCTAGAAAGAGGCATTCATGAGGTTGAAAAACATAGAATTCCTACCAGTCCAAAGTTATTTACACAATTTGCAATGATGATATGATCTAGCATAGCCTTGTTTAATTAGCACATCATCTACACCACATCTCCAGTCACTCTAATTATTATCTACAACTTTGGTTATTTTCCTATTCTAATCAGCTAAGCTAGAATCCATACCATATTGTTAACATCAAGTTTCCCCTAAAATAATTACTACTTTGTTTCTTTTGAGTGGTGCGAATTAATTTAAATTTTCCAAACAACATTTGCGTATATCACTTGTTAGTCTCTATGGGATTCTACTTTGACATCTATTGCGATATTTGTTTTAATACAATGACCATTTACACTCCTTTATAAAGAAGACTGTATTTTGGACGTTATCAAAAATGGCACCGTTGCGGGGGACTAGCACTTGATATTCTTGTGTTGATTATTAATTTGAATTGGTCTTGTGCCACTGTTAGTTGGCTTTCATTGCCAGAGTTGGTACTTCATCTTTCCACTATTAAGTGATCATTGATTTGCTTATGAGCCTTTTTGAAAGGCTGTTGTGAGACCCCGAGGGGGCACCATATGTGGAGACTCTCAAATTGTTAGATAAGATGTGGCTTAGAGAAGGGAGGAATGATACAGTGTTGCTGGTCATGATGAAATAGATAGAGCTATTAACAAATTATATGAAGAGTTTTCATATAAGGTACAATCAAGACAACCAAGGCTATGAGTATTCTTATCACAAAAATCAAGGTCAGAACGATACCAGTTTAGCTGAGACGAGTAGAAAAGGAAGCGATGATTCACTCTTATCTCGCATAGAAAACACTCTTGAGGTGGTACTTGAAATGTTATTTCAATTGATTCAGGAGTTCAGGAATTACATAGTGAATTATTGGACTTCACTACAACCGTGAAAAATCATAACGTAGCAATAAAATAGTTAGAGGACAGGATGAATGTGCTAGCATCTCAGATGGCAACTCAACAATTAACAAAGGAAACAAATGTTTCACCACCTTAAGCCATCATGGATGAAGGTGTATTTGGATAGGGAATGGAAAATGAGATCAAGGAAGAAACGTTTGCTACCCTTTTCTTGAGAGATGAAAAACTAGAGGAGGTTTATCAAGTGAGCAAAGGGATAGGAACTTATACCTTCCGACTGAGGAAGCTCGACCTCGACCTAAAGAATCAGACAACCCCACCATCACAGTCGTCCATTATTGCACCTCCGAAGCTGGAGCTCAAACCTACCTACTCATTTGCGATATACATATCTGGGGGACAATGAGACACTCCCGATCATTATTTCAGTACAGCTCACTCCCATCCAAGTAGAAAAACTCATCATGGTATTATAAAGGCATATTTGAGCTATAGGGTGGTCAATAGTTGATATCATTTGTATTCCTTCGGGGATTTACACTCACAAGATTAATATTTAATAGAATTGTAGCCCATAGTCATGCATCAAAGGCGTCTGAATCCACCTATGCAAGAGGTGGTAAAAAAGGAGATTATTAAATGGCTAGATGCAGAAGTGGTGAATCCTATTGCGGAAAGTAGTTGGGTAAGCCCTGTACAGTGTGTGCCAAAGAAAGCGGGCATTACGGTTGTCCCGGATGAAAAAAATGAATTAATTGCAACTTGCCTAGTTACAGATGGAGAGTTTTCATGGATTACCGTAAATTAAACTCTTGGACAAAGAAAAACTTCCCGGTGCCCTTCATTGACCAAATGTTAGACCGGTTGGTTGGGAAATAATATTATTGTTTCTTTTATGGATACTTATGGTATAATCAAATCTCGATCGCGCCTGAAGATCAAGAGAAAACCACTTTTACATGTCCCTATGGAACTTCGCATTCAAGAGGATTCCTTTTGACCTTTGCAACGCCCCTACCACTTTCCTATGATGTATGATATCCATCTTTTCAGATACGGTGGAGGACACTATGGAGGTATTCATAGATAACTTCTCAGTTGTGGGGGATTCATTTGAAGATTGTTTGGTATACCTACAAGAGGTATTGAAGAGATGTAAGGAGACAAACTTGGTCCTTAATTGGGAAAAATGTCATTTTATAGTGAAATAAGAGATTATTTTGGGACACAAAATTTTCGAGAAAGGAGCTCATGTGTGATGCCAGTGGGGTAGCATTAGTAGCATTCATTGGTCAGCGGAAAGATAAGGTATTTCGTCCCATTTTCTATGCTATAAAAGCTATAAATGATGCACAAATGATCTATACAGTGACTGAACAGGAGTTACTCACTGTTGTGTTTGCGTTAGAAAAAGTTTCAGGCATACTTGTTGGGAACCAAAGTAGTGGTGCACACGGACCATACAACGCTAAGATATTTGATGGCCAAGAAAGATGCTAAACCTAGGCTTATTAGGTGGGTTCTATTGTTGCAGGAATTCGACTTTGAGGTGAAGGATCATAAGGAGTGTGAGAATCAAGTGGCTAACCATCTATCACGCCTAGAAACAACTGGTCAGCCGGGAGTACATGAGGAGATCAATGATGCTTTCCCAGATGAACATATTCTAGCTGCAACCCATGACTTAACACCGTGGTTTGCCGATTTTGCTAATTACTTGGCAATCAACATCATACCCGAGGGTTGAAACTTTCATCAAAAGAAGAATTCATGTATGATGTTTGAAAATTTTATTGGGACGAACCTTACCTTTTTCATAGTTGCGCGGATGATTTAATGTTATGGTATGTCCCAGAAGTAGGGATTGTCCCAATCTTAGAGACTTGTCATTCTTCGCCTATTGGGGGCCATTATGGGAGTGTGCAGACAGTAGAAAAGGTGCTATAGTGTGGATTTTATTAGCCTACCCTACATCAGGATGCCCATGATTTTGTGAAGCAATGCGATCGGTGTCAATGGCCAGGGAGTATTTCAAGGAGGCATGAACTTTTGTTAATACCAATCTTGAAGGTTGAGTTGTTCGATGAATGAGGGATTGATTTCATGGGCCCTTTTTGTGATCTCTTATAGAAACACGTACATCTTGGTGGCAGTTGATTATCTCTCCACGTGGGTAGAAGCTATAGCATTACCCAACAATGAAGGGAGGAGCATAACAGCCTTCTTGAAGAAACACATTTTCTCCTAATTTGACACTACCAAAGCTAATAAAATCCTTCTTGAAGAAACACATTTTCTCTTGATTTGGCACTACCAAAGCTATCATTAGTGATGGGGAATCACATTTTTTCAATTGACTATTCAGCACCTTGTTAGCCAAATATGGTGTGAAGCGCAAAGTGGCCACCCCTTATAATCCATAGACCAGTGGCCAAATAGAAGTTTTAAATCGGGAAATAAAATCTATTATGAGTAAAACAGTCAATGTAAATAGAACAGATAGGGCTCGAAAGTTAGATGATGCCTTGTGGGCATATTGGATCAAGACACTGATTGGGATGTCCCCATATCAGCTTGATTTTGGCAAATCATGCCACCTCCCTATTGAATTAGAACACAAAGCCTTGTGTGCATTGAAAAGCTTGAACCTTGAATGTGGGAGAGATGTCCAAGGGCAAGTACAAAATATGCATGAGTTGGATGAATTTAGAATGAGGGCATATAAGAATGCAGCTATTTACAAAGCCCGAATGAAACATTAACAAGACCAATAAGTTTTGCAGCGTAATTTTGCTCTAGGGGACTGGGTGTTTCTATACAATTCATGACTAAGACTATTCCCAGGGAAGCTAAAATCCAAATGGTCAGGGCTATTCAAGGTATCTCAAGTTTATGGAAACGGTGCCATAGGGCTTTAAGGAGAAAATGGGGGTAAATTCAAGGTGAAAGACAACGAGTAAAAAGATATATGCGGGTGTTGGAGAAGCTTGGCTGAATAGAGGTCTTATACCTAGATGAACCATAAGCTATAAGAGACTTTCACAACCCCACGACGTTAACTAAGGCGCTTCTTGGGAGGCAACCTGTTACACCCCATAAATTCTTGACATGTAGATGGCCTATTCGCATGTTGGTTAACAGTTTTAGAATGCCATACGTGCGAGAAAAGGGCCCGGGGACAGACCGAACAAGCGCCAAGTCGGCGTGTCGCAAGGCAAATGCGACTTATATAAATCGCATTCGATGAATGCGACTTAAAATTCCCAAGAATAAAAGGGCCTCCCACTTCGGTTTTTAATCATTAACTCCCTCTAAATTTCCAGAAACGAACAGAAAACAGAGGGAACGAGGAGATTCAACAAAATTTCATCCGTTTACGCTATTAAACGCGGTCCAAACTCGAATTAATCTTGGGTAGTGAAGTATTAAGCTGTTGGGAGCATTCCTTCGGAGTTAGTTTCATGAAATTAGGCCGGCGAATCATCGTCCTACCGAGCTAAGGTAAGTGGAATTGCTCCAAATTAGTGTCAATATACTCCTATCCCTAAAGTAAGCATTTCTCCCTTCTGGACTTCTGAGAAATNTAGCGAGTTTTCGACCGTTTTTCGATAAGCCAAAGTTTGGGCTATATATATATTAAAAGTGATATTTTCTTTCAGAATATTAATGTATTTAGTCCTAATTTATATATATATGGATTCAGGTTGGAGAAATAGCGGAATATTGATCGAATTACACCAATTAGCCGAGAAATAAAAAACGGAGGTATGTAAAGCTAGTTTCTTCGACAAGTTAGTAGTTCCGATGTAGTAAAATAGTTCAAGTGCCAGTAGAATGTTTCAGAAACCACATATTATGTTTAGTATGCATTTTAGTATGATATTAGCAACATCAGGTCATGTGTAGTGTGAAACTTACTAGCACGATGCAAATTCTACTAGAAAGTGACAAAACAGTACAACATGCCCAGTATGTGATTTAGTAAAGTAAGTTAGGATATTATCGTGTTCAGTCGAAACTTAGCAAAGCAATATAAGTTCCTGTAAGATATTTTAGAAATAGAATGGTAGCCTAAAATAAAGTTTAGAAAGCATGTTAGAAGTAGTAAATCATGTTACCATGAAACTCAGTTATATAGTATGATTCCCAGCAGAAAATCTATATCTTGTTCAGTATTAGACTCAGCACAGTATGACAGAAGATTATATATATACCATTATTAGTTTCAGCATGTATTAAGTACATACATATCACTATCATTAGTTTCAGCATGTAGTATATACATACACATTATTGTCACTAGTTTCAGCATGTGGTATACNGTAGGCGAGTGGAGTGATTTACTTTTGGATGGTTTTGACCCGGGTAGGGGTATATAGATTGTTTGTTGGTTGGCACCTTCCGGCTTATGGGGGCTGGTATAGGCCCTTGTATGTTATATATGTATATACATGTTATTTATTAGCTGATAGATAATAGGTCGTCATGTCGACAGGTATGCATCTACCTTACCTTCAGTACAGATAAGCTTATTTCAGATCCCGCCAGCCCAGACAGTTTCAGATACTTTCTGCTATTCAGAAGTACTAGTATTATTGCTTATATTGAGTTATGCTCAGTTTGCTTTACATACTCGGTACCAGTGGTACTGACGCCTATTTGGGGCGCTGCATTACTTGCCTGCAGGTACTCATAGACGAGGAGCCGATACCTCGTGATTCCAGCCAGCGCACAGAGTCATCAGCTCCTGTCATCCAGAGCTCGATTGTCATAGGTCTACCCTATTTTCTTTTGTTATACAGTACGGGTAGGCCGGGGCCCTATCTCAACCATCTTATCAGTATTCTTAGAGGCTTGCAGATTGTATATTCCCTTTGGTTAGTTGTACCAGTCGTGTGAGGCCGTGTGTATGTCTTAGTTGTTTATAATGGCCGTATGGGGCCTTATTTAGTTGGTAGTGGTGACCTTTCCGGTCACGTAGCAGTTTAGCTCCTGTTTTCTTGATTTAGAAGTAACTAGACAACATGGTGGCCTTGTCGGCCCGCATAGGTTCCCTATGTTGATGTGGTTCTGGTTAGCTGTTGTGGTTGTACAGGCGGCTATAGGTCTAGCCGGCCAGGGGCTGTATTTACAGCCGTTATATAGCCCGTTGATTCCATGAATCAGAGTTAGAACCAGCCAGGCACCAGAAGTGCTTAGGCTCAGCAGTCTAGCAGTTCAGGTCCTAATAGGGCACCAGGTGCCAGTCATACCCCCCAAGGCGGGGCGTGACACAACCCAAGCATTTTTATTCTCTACTCTTATTGAACATTTTTAATGCATTGTTGTTTTTGATTTTTGTAGGGAGGTGCACTCCATGGAAGAGAAGGACAGGGCATGACCGGCACTACATCGGCGGAATACTGGTGCGAAAGCGCAAGGTGCCACCCTCTCACAGGAAATGCAACAAAATGTGGGATAAGTTGGAAGGCAATTGGTGACTCGTCGACTTCACATCATGAACCACTGCCAGTTCGCCGAATCTATCCAGTACATTTGGGGGTTCAAAGTCAGTCAGCGAATCGCCACTACAAGGCACGTATCGCTGATAAGTTGCCGATCTCAACCAATGTACTTGGGAGTAATCGTAACATCGGTGTCTCAACTAACTAAATGCCCATACCACTCTATGAGTCAGCGGTCATTCGCAGATCCTTAATCAGAAAACTCACACAGGTAATTTCATTAGTGGCCACATCGGCAAATCGCTGGCTCACATTGGCAATCGCCGGTATGCCTCGATTTGGATTTATATTCTTATTAGAAGTTTGACCTGTCTTAGACCTAATAATCCTCAATTACCCTTTTTCCCACCATCTCTCATCTTCCCAACAAACCATTCTTCTACCTAATCTCATTAATAACCACCTCTCTCTTGCCCAATCAACTCCCCCTCTATTCCAACTTAAATACCACTCCCCATTTCCATTCTCACATCATCTCCACTCCTACATATTCAAAAACACCATCAGTAGGCAAAGTGAAAAGCTCACACCATTTGTTACTACCTCCAAATTTGGTATGGTTTCTTTAACTCATGCTCGAACTATGAATGAACATCCTCCGTTATGGATGTTTTGAGCAGCTATTGATGATGTTTTGTTTTTATTTGAGTATCTCATGTTTTATTTCACGATGTTTGGCTGAATTTGTTTTTTTTATATGGTTTCCATGTTTTATTGGTTGATGTATGGGGTGAAGTCTGAGTAACCTCGAGTGTGTCACCCTCACAAGTTTCTCGATGATAGATAGACTGACACCTTTCTTAAGGGTGAGTTGTCATTGTTAAATTGGAAGGAATCTGTGTGTATCAAGGTATGGAAAAACATGTGGGTTTAATTGCATAAGAGGCCATCCATAGGCGATTCACCAGTCGTATTTGATGAATCGCCGGTTAATCGCAGGTTTGAATGCACAATTCTGACTTCTGTCATGAAGTCACATTTGATCATCGCTTTGCAATTCAAGAACAGCGATCTGTCGGTGGCTATGGTCTATACCCAGCCCACTGATTAGTGTCGGCGGCTTGGGCTTTATGGTTCTGCATCCGCCTTTCTCCGATGGTTCGCTGGTGTCACCTGGATGAGATGAGTGAATCGATGGGTTGAAAGACCTCGAATCAACTGGCGACTCATCGGTTAACTCACTTATAGGCTCTTGAACTTGCTGGATCAAGGAGGAAACAAACCAATGTAGCTTTGTTAGAGGCCAGTGAATTGCCGATGGTGTCGCCAAATACTACTGGAAATCACTGAAAGTGCAAAAGATGACTGACGACAGTGTTCGCAGAATGTAACTGGCGAACCGTCGGTGCTTTCGCAAGTGCCAAAACGCTTGAATAGGGGCAATTGCTTCTAACACTGAAAAAGAGGAGATTGGTTGCCCTATATTTGTATATATTCTAGAAGAAAGTACTCTGTACATATCAGATCTTAACTTTAGCTTTTGGAACATTCCTTTTTCTTTGGAAGAAAGTAGAATTCTATTGGTGGAAATTGTTAAATATCGCTTTTCTTTTCTTCATCTTCTTCCTTTGCAAGGTAACACCATTGATGCAGATATATTTTTTAATTTGATTTTGCTGCTCTTATTAATGAAATCAATGAGTTTATTATTGAATATACTCTTTAGTTTCTTAACCATGAGTAGCTAAATCATCAACTAGAGGTGTGTCGTGTTGAGTGCTTAATTAGATTGGGTATTGCTAGATTCATCTCAATATTTCTTAATTAGTGTAAATCGGTTAACTTCTCTCCATTTTATAATTGATGATCTATAGTTTCAAATGTGGGTCTACTTTTCTTACTTGATTTCTTCTTAAAAAAGAAGAGTTGAGTATTGGGAGAGAAATTGATGGGGGAAATGATGTGATGTTGTGGAGTTGGGATAGACATAGCCAAAACCCATATTCACACTCCTAATTAATAGCTAATAGCTAGAGATAGTGCAGCTATTAATCCAAACTTGATTAGGCTAATTTAGTTGTGTCTAGTGGTTCAAAAGAAATCTAGAAAGAGGCATTCATGAGGTTGAAAAACATAGAATGCCCACTTTTCCAAAGTTATTTACACAATTTGTAATGATGAGATGATCTAGCATAGCTTTGTTTAATTAGCCCATCATCTACACCATACCTCTAGTCACTCTCATTATTGTCTGCAACTCTGGTTATTTGGCTATTCTAATTAGCTAAGTTAGAATACATTCCGTATTGTTAACATCAAGTTTCCCCTAAAATAATTACTTTTTTGTTTCTTTTGAGTGGTGCGAACTAATTTAAATTTTTCAAACAACACTTGCGTATATCACTTATTAGTCTATGCGGGATTTGATCCTGACATCCGTTGGGATATTTGTTTTGATTCAACGACTGTTTATGCTCCTTTGTAAAAAAGAGTCTATCTTTAACATTATCATTAGCCCGATGTTTCATTTAGCAGTTTTATATACCATACATTCCTATGTACTGAAACCATTTGGCACTTCATCTTTATATGATGCAAATTCAAGTGTTCAAGATCAACAACTGATGCATCAGTAGGATCTCTTTCATTCAGAATTGCTGAGGTCCCCTATTTTTCAAAGGGCTCCAATATATCTCTTATTTGTTAGCAGTTATTGGTAGTTTATTAAAGTATCTAGGGGCCCTTGTCCCACTACCCTACTTCAAAATTAGAGGCTTCATAGACAAGTCAATTGAGTTAGTATTTTTCAGTTGTTTTATAAACACTTTTACACTCACATTTAAATTATGGGATTATTCTGTTTACTTATCTAAGAGTTCATTTAATTTGATTTCTAAAATAGTTTTGCATGCCCATTACAGTTACAACTTTCACATTAAAAATTCAGTTTGTTAGTAAGCCAGGTCAAGGGTTCGCTCGCCAGTGGTTTCGAGTGCCCGCCACACCTAGGGTGCAAACTCAGAGCGTGACATCCAAACTCAAAAAAGTTTCAATGATGACACTTAGGTCAAAAAAACATAATTCATGACAAAATAGCCGAAAAAATTATTTAATAATCGTCTGCTCATAATAGAAGAAATCCAAAAATTATTTTTTAATTGAGGAACCATGCTTAGCATCATTAAATCACATTTCAAATCAGTGGCTCATTCATAGAGAAAGATCATATTTTCGAAGAACAACACTTTAAAAACATTACCTGTAAAATCAATTTTGGAATCTCATTCATGAGGTAAAATCATGTTCGAAAATTATCACTTTGATATCAAATTCAATAATCCCGTTTATAGGGGAAAGCATGTTCATATACATATATTATAATACAAATCAAAATATGAATGCTCGATGCGAGCTTGTCCACGTGTGCATAAAATTCAATTAAAATCTTGTAGAAAATGCATGTCCAAAGGAGACATATTTCAAGTAAATGATTTTAAAATAGACATACCTTAAATCCCTAATATGCTCTAAACAAAACTCAAATTTTTAACAATTGTTATCTTGAAGTTACCCAAAGTTCCTTTTAAAGCTAATGAATTGAATTATTTGAATCTATGAATTAGAATGGAGATATACATGTTAGTTCACAATAAAATTGATGTTATAATTACAAAGATTGAGTAAAACTCACTTTAGATGTTTCAGGAAGCCTTGCAGTATTTTTTTTCTCAAGAAGTCATCCAACAATGTAGTGGGATGAAAATTCTGAGCTAAAGACCTATTTATAAACACACTTCCAAATTGACCTAGGACTCACTGTTGGCACATCGCGATAGCCATCGAGCATGGTGGGAATCACGTCACACTGCCCAACACAGCAAATTTCATCGTGATGGGGATGACATCAAATGGTCCATCGCGTCGAAGGTCTTCCCGCACTTAGAAAAGTTTTCTCCAAATCTGTCTCATACACATTGGATGCAATGCGACCTCTACCATGCCTAACCTAGTTGCGATGGGCGACATGTCATTCTCCCCACTACACCCAAATTAGTTGTGATGGGAGCCGCATCGCTCTCCCCATTGTGTACAGGTGTCATGCACAAAATGTGAAGTCTTTAGTAAAACATACTCACTTTTCATACAAAACCCCGATATTGAATGTTTCAAAATTTGGAACCTATACACGAATTCCTTTAGATCAGATAAATAAGTCTCTCCAAATATAACAAAATTAATAATTCAAATCTAACCACAAGTATAGAATGAGTAAAGATCCTAGCTCAAATTAATGAAATGTTACAATAGATTAGCGAATGTGGGTAGTAATATACTCTTTTGCCTTTCTTAGTTGGATGTAGAGTTCTTGTAATTCCCCGTACATTTAAATTAGTTTCGTCAATAGGTGTTGGACATACGAGCCTAGTGTCATAATGCACGGCCCAAATGGGCGGGAAGTGCGGCCACCTACATCAACTCTATATCAATAGGAGAACCCTTTTTTTTAAACAACATATAAAAATATCACATTCCTCATTACCATTGCATAAATCAATTAGTGCTTAATTTTACAATAACATTCCGCCAGAGCCATGACTCTCCTAAGATATAGTCTAGATAGTTAAAAGAGCTCTACTTGGAATACTTACAAAACAAAATGACACAGCTTCGCCTGTGGAGGGAATATGGAAGATGATGCTGAGTAATGCCTCATCAACCATGAAACTGCAAATCACCTGCCATAACCTACAAACAAACAGATGTAGCAAGGTAGTATTAGTACACCACACGTGCCGGAAGGCATCATTGGCTAACTAGGATTAATTCACGCAAAAGTATATAATTAATATGAAATTCTCTAACCTTTACTATCCACAGTAACATACAGATAAGCTACTTCTAATTCTCAATTAATTCCTCATTTAAATAAACAATTAACATCCCTACGTATACACACCTATATAAGCACTAAATTTTTCTACACTCAACTTAACAATCAGTTCGTTGACTTTTTAACTCTTACACTGGTACCATCGTCTCGCTACAGTGGTTGCTTTACCGCTATCGCGATCCCATGGCCGTAGATACCCATACGCTGTAGCGTAACTAGCTTGAACAGTAGCTCAATAATAACTGGTACTTTTGTTGTTCAACACCCCTTTCTAGAATAAAATCCCCTTGTCCATTACCTGCTTCAATTTTTGTTAATAAACCCATTTCAATTACTCCCAATTCATTCAACTACTCCATGATATTATTGTCACGCACCGAGTCTGCACCTTAGATGGGACACGGTACTTGAAGTCACAAGTAACCCCAAGTCAACCCCTGGTATATCATACATTGGCATTCTAAGTAAACATATAAATATAGCAGAAGCTTTTGAAGTAAAATATAAAATGTTTATAAGAATAAAGTTGAAGCATAAATATTTAAAACATCTTAACAAAACTAAAAGTCTAAAACCAAGTCTGTGTTTGAAATCCACTACAACTGATGAGTTTCTTGGACAAACCCGCAGCTAACTCTATGTATAAGCAAAAGAAAATATAACTAAATGATATGATCTTCGTCCTTGAAGGATGAGGTCTCACCAATGGATACAACTGGAAACTCCTGGATAAGTCTGCTAACAGCGCTAAGACTGTGAACCTGCGGCTATATCATAAAATGATACAGAATAAAAGGTATGCATCAGTAATTTGAATGTACTGAGTAAGCAGGAAAAAACATAATACTGGATATAAACAACTAAACTGAAATGACATGCAATGACCACTGATATACTGAACTAAAATAACTAAAATATACTTGGATGGTCAAGATGACCCTGTCTGATGGTCAAAGACATGCCCTAAAATCTGAGATTTCTGATTCTGAACTAACTGTGTTGAACTGAGCAAATTGAAACTGAACTGACTAATCTGAGACTGAACTGAGCTGACTAGTGGGAGAGTCTATAACCGACATGTAACCACATGAGATAGACGTGGAGTCCGATAGATACACCCTATTAGTAGGACCTAATATTCCTTTCCATGGTATAAAGGAATGAATTGAGTGATCGCGAATTTGGGGCCATGAGGCCAATAAAACTGTAACCTACGGTGGCAACGTAGTTCTGGGAGACTAGGTGCGCTGGAACCCCAGTCCGCTCAGTGCTAAGTCCTGCTCCTACTAGATATTTCTAGACTGACTACTAAGCTAATAGATCGAAACTGGGGCCCATGACTAAGCTAGGAATACCTATCTAAAAGCACCCTGAGAGTCTTATCGGACTCGATTTTGCAACTGGGTTCTAAGACTGGTCAGAGCTGCTTATCTGGAAGCGTAACAAACTGAAGCTAGGGTCCTAAGGCTGGTCAGAGCTTCTTATCTAAAAGTGTCATGACCACCTAAAGAACCACTAAAATTAGACATGGAATCTAATTCTTATAACTGGGAGGCACTATTGACACCTTGAGAATTTCTATAGTCAAACTGATCAGCTGACATTTCTAACTAACACTGGATATCCTATCATTTTGATTGAAACTAGGCTAACATGTATCTGACTGATAATTCAACATATAGAAATAATATGGGAATCCACAACACTGATGGAATCAAGCAACATGAAATAACTAGTCTGATATGCAAGAATCTAATTCACTAAAATAAGATGCTAGGGCTAAATCATTCTTCAAGATGCTACTTTCCACAAAATTTCTAAGGATTTGGGAAATATAGCAACTAATATCATGAATAATATTCCATAATTCGAAACCACAGGGCCATAACTGATAGGAAAAGTTAGAGAAAGTTTTTGGGGACAAGAATCAATATAGTCATATTCTGATGGAATCATATCTAAAATTAACATGGATAACATTCTACATGAATTCAAAGAAATCTGACATATATTCCCTTCACATTAGAAAGCTCAGGGCTAGAATTCATAGAGAAACTAGGAGGAATTTCTTGGGGACACAAGGGAAGAACTATTCCCTTGTTGAATTTCCACATAACTGGCTATGAATTCCTTGGAGAAGAAAACTTGAATCGCTGCAATAGATGAGAAGCTTGTTACAACCCATAAGTTCCTAACGTTTAGTTGGTCTATTCGTACGTTGGTTAAGAGTTTTAGAATATAATACATACGAGAAACGGCCTAGGGAAAGGTCAGACAAGCACGGAGTTGAGATAGTGCGGGAGGAGGCCTGGCCAGTTGCCCAAAGGGGCAGCATGGCACAGACCATGACCTCCGCGATGGGCTCCGTGGCACGCTCGTGTTTTGGCGTGATGGTTTTCGTGCCACGGACCCTCTATCCACCGCCCAAATGTTATATATATTAAGTTACTTTCATTAGTTCATTATATATGAATATATATCTTCGGCCAGAGAAGAGAGAATACGAAGGAAGCAATAATTTTTCATTCGTTTACGCTACGATACACCGTCCAAATTCAAATTAACCTTGGTTATTGAATCCCAAGCCCGTAGGGAGCATTTCTGCGTAGTTATTTTAGTGAAATTCGCCTGATGAATCATTACTCCGCCGAGCAAAAGTTATCAGAATTGCTTCAAACTAGTTTCGATGCGATCGTAGACTTCAAGTAAGTATTACTCCCCTCTGAACTCTCAGGAAAGTATACGTCTTCTGCCGTGTTTTGTTAAGTTTAACTATAGTCGATATTAGTATTATAAGTTATTGTTTTTGTTGAATTTAGTACTAAAACTAGTCTCGTTCTCTTAGTAATACGATTCCAGCTAGGAAGGGCTATTGAATACTAGTTCAAACTCGTTAGTTACTGAGGAAACGACACTGAGGTATGTTAAGGCAAATTTCTTCAGCAAGTTAGCTCCTTTAGTATTGTAATACAGATTGAGTCCTAGTAAGAGATTCAAAAGCATATCTATTGTGATTAGTTGCCATAGTGTATTGGTGCAGTTGTATANAGCTCCTTTAGTATTGTAATACAGATTGAGTCCTAGTAAGAGATTCAAAAGCATATCTATTGTGATTAGTTGCCATAGTGTATTGAGTTCTGTATATTGAGGCTGCGAGGGCCGTATTGAGTTCTATATATCAAGGCCGCGAAGGCTGTATTAAGTTCTTTATATTGAGGCCGCGAGGGCAGTATTCAGTTCTGTATATTGAGGCCGAGAGGGCCGTATTGAGTATTGTATATTGAGGTCACGAGGGCTGTATTTAGTTCTGTTGTATTGAGGCTATGAGGGCCATATTGAGTTTTGTATATTGAGGCCACGAGGGCCGTATTGAGTTCTGTATATTGAGGCCGCGAGGGCCGTATTGAGTTCTATATATTGAGGCTGCGAGGGTCGTATTGAGTTCTGTTGTATTGAGGCTGCAAGGGTCATACTGAGTTCTGTATATTGAAGCTGCGAGGGCCATATCGAGTTTTGTTATACTGAGGCCGCGAGGGATATAGTTAGTTTTAGTAGAGTAAGGCTGTGAGGGCCACAATGAGTTTTATTAAATAAAGGTTGTGAGGATCGTTTTGAGTTACAAGTATACTGCGATCGTCGGTAATCAAATAGTAGAATGTATATTGCTTGTACCTACCGAGGCTTATGGGGGCCCAGGTAGGTTACTCTTTTATGGGTTGTACCTTCCAGGCTTATGGGGACCTGATAAGGTTTTTGGTTTGTATATACATATGTGTACCTTGTTAGTTAAGTACTACAAATAGCAAGATTGTTCAGGTCAAACTCTTACCTTTCTGTATGATTATCTTACTTCTTCAGCTTCCATTCAGTTATTACTTTACTGCCTTACATATTCGGTACATATTGTACTGAAGCCCTCCGTGGGTGTTGCATTACTTGTCTGCAGGTGTAGCTAGGCAAAGACTAGGACCCTCACAGCTGCCAACCAGGACTAGAAACGCAGTTAGCTCCCTTCTTTTGGAGCTAATAGCTAGAAGGTCTGTTTTTGTGGATTGCTCAGTTTTTGGGTAGGTCGGGCCCTGTCTTGACCACTATTCTACTTTTAGAGAGTTGCAGATGTACAGTACCCTGTGGTTAGTCTATTTTTGGTCATGTGGGGACCAGATGTATGTTTCATTTTCTGATGACCGACGTGTAGGGCCTTATTTAGCTGTTGAGTAGTGTTCCTTGTGGGCTATAGCATGTGTAGGTCACCCAATTTTCATTTAATTTATAACTAGACAGCATGGTGGCCTTGTTATCCCGCATAGGACTCCCCATAATTATTTGTTTCTGGGTAGCTGTTTTATCTTACAGGTGGCTATGCGGCCTTGTTGGCCAGGGGCTATGTTTACAGCTGAGATATAGCCCGTTGTTTTCTTGATTTGGGGAGTAAGTTTGCACCAGAAGTGCATAAGTCCAGTTAGATTAGTCCAGACCCTAGTAGGGCACCAGGTGCCAATGATACCCCCCAAAGCGGGGCGTGACAAAGCCCTAGTATTGCTTGAGAGTTCTTGGGAGGAAATCTTACGTTATTTCCAAAAATATCTGAGTGTTGTAATAAGGGGGAAAATTGTTTAGCCCCTGTAAATCCCCTCAAAATAACCCAAAATGACGTAATTTAGGGTCTGGGAGATTAGAAAATTACAAAAACACCCTTAGAAAACTCACAGGGAAAAAGGACCCTGCCAGTCCTCATGAGGCACTCTATGAGTCGTGAGGTAAGGGACGACTCGTGGGGTCAAGTTGCGATGTACACTGGAAGTTTTCTACAAATTTCTTCAACCTGCCAGTGACTGACTTCACGAGTCGTCGGGAGACCAAACGACTCATGGTCACCTCCCGTCAACCTTGTTGCCAAAACTTATTGGGGGTCACCACAAGCAAAACCACGACTCGTGGTGTCCCAAATGAGTTGTGTTGAGGACCCGTTAAGTACACTGCCAGAATTTTTCCAACCTCCAATCAACCCTTGACCATGATTCACTTGATGGCTCGTGGTGTTGACCACAAATTGTGGTCACTCAAACTTTTTTCCAAATTTTCAACCAAGTCCGGACCCTTCCCCACGAGTCACTTCACGACTCGTGTCCTACCCCACAAGTCACAGGATGACTCGTTCGGTGATTTGGTGCAGAAAATTTTGTTTTCTCCGTTTCAACTCCCGGGTCTGGTCTTAGAGTTTCCAGGGCATTACAATATCTCCCCCTTGGGAACATTCATCCTCAAATGTTTGGAAACACATAGAAAAGCAGAGAATTATAATCATCATACTCAAATACTGATCATGAAAGCTGAAAACTAATGGAATGACTAGCTCTAAACTGAACCACAAGTCTGAACTAAATTCACTATTCATACACATATTCATTTACATGAAAGAAAATAGGACACATGAACTAGACATGTAACTGAATAGAGTTCTAGGTAAAGAATTGATACCTTAAACTAAAATTGAGCCGGCAGAGAACAAATGTGGGTATCTGATAACGCTCAAACAATACCTCCTTACAAAGTATGAAGCGGATGTTGTAAATAAAGAACCTAACTAGAGGTTGGGTTCGATCCCACAGAGAATACAGAAGGATTTAGAAGAATGTTAGTGCTTCAGCTTTTTAGTTAATTATTTCCTAAGAGGGGGGAATTTGTAAAAGTAATAAATAACAATGTTTAGAAATTATTTGTTGTTTCCAAATTAATGCAACTAACTAGGGTAAGTGTTCCCCATGACTTCATAACCACAAGGCGTTTTA
>JACEIK010003805.1:31438-45887 GCA_018107945.1 Datura stramonium | reverse complement strand
GAAAAGATAAACCATGTAGATCGATAATTAATTTCTTTACATGTTCTTTTTAGCCTCAGCATGCTCACATTCATAGTTCAGACTCACTTGTATAATTATTCTACTTTAGTAAAAAAATAGTTTACAAAATATAAAAACTTTTCTCTACACTGTTGTCTTCATTTTTTAGAGTTACAGTAAATTAACATTCAAGAAGGTTTTACCCTGTAGTCCAGTCCCTGTAGGTTCTACATTCCGGTTCTTAAAAAGGGCCACTATATTACTTGTACAACCCGTACACTTGCGGGCTCATCAACGCGGTGGGCAGTTCGCACTTTGGGTGGTGCGGGGCACCCCTTGCCATCTCCCTTAGCTATATGTAAACCCCCCTCTCTCATTTAAATCATTTCATAAATGAGACCCACGACCAGAGAATTAGAAGCACACACGTTTTCAATAGTTTTTCGACCGATTACGCTAGCAAACGTCGTCCAAATGAAAATTAACTTTGGGTAACGAGTTCTAGGCCTAGGGGAAGCATTACTAAGTTGTTATTTCTTAAAAATTCCCTCGTAAAACTAGAGCTCCACCGGATAAAAGTTGTCAGAATTATTTCAAAATTGATTTCTATACGGCCACAAGCCTTAGGTGAGAATTTCTCCCTTCTGAACTCTCGAGAAATTATCGATTTTCTCTAAATTATTCAGAGTTGAATTGTATTTGTTATTATTAATAATAAAACTTATCATTTATGTCGAGTTTAGTATTGAAATTAGCCCTGTTTTCTCAGCATAAAGGTTGCAGTTAGATAGAACCATCGGTCGCCAGTTGGGACTCACCAGTTAAATAAAAGTCGGCACTCGAGGTATGTCAGGCTATCATTTCGGAAAGTTATAATCGTCGTAAAGTTAGTACGACTTGTGTGTCTATAGTATTTTAGAGTAAACCTATTGGGGTTAGTTATTATGAATTGAATTGAGATGATAACGATGACATAGTAACCCTCATCAGAGTTAATCCTAGCCAGCTCGATTGTTGTATACGATATTCGAGGTTTGAATGTTGTTGCCTATAAAGTTATGTTTACAAAAGCAATATGATGTCTGAAGGGACCAGAGTGAGGCCGTGAGAGCCATATCCAGTTTCAGAGCTTACATTATGGCCCATAGTCGAGCCAAGGCTCGTGACCCAGTCACAGCAGTCCCATTCTGACCCATAGTCGGGCCGAGGCCGGGGGTCCAGGTATCAGAGGTTATATTATGGCCCATAGTCGAGCCAACGCTTGGGGCCCAGTTACAGCAGCTATAGTATGATCCATAGTCGAGCTAAGGCTTGGGATCTACTTACAACAGTCAGATTATGACCCATAGNACAAAGAAAAAGCAGAAAGTCAAGTAGGTATGATCCATAGTCGAGCTAAGGCTTGGGATCTACTTACAACAGTCAGATTATGACCCATAGTCGGTCTAAACCCTGGGGTCCAGTTATCAAAGCTTATGTTATGGCCCATAGTCAAGCCAAGGCTCAAGGCCCAGTTACACAGCCTAGAAAGCTCAGACACAGATACAGCTACAGGAGCCTATCTGGCTCAGAAAAAGTTTCAGAGAATGAATAATCTTGAGTTACAGTATGTTTACGAACCTTCAGTAGCTAGAGTGTACATTGTTTGTACTTGCCGGGGCTTATGGGGCCCAGGTAGGTTATTCTACGTTGTTTGTACCTTTTAGGTGTATGGGGTCCCAGTTAGGTTTTTTTTTGTGTATGTATACTTGTTAGTTAGATGCTTCAGATGGTGAGATCATTCAGGTTAAACTCTTACCTTTGTTCATGATTACTTCAGTTTTATCAGCTTTCATTCAGTTATCATTTTACTAGCTTACATATTCGACACATATTGTACTGACACCCATCCTTGGGGCGCTGCATTACTTGCTTGCAAGTGCAGATAGATGCGGTTCAAGACCCTCTTAGTCATCAGCTGGAGTTAACAGTTTATTTAGCTCCCTTCTTCCGTAGTTGGAAAAGCTAGAAGAGGTTTGGTCTTTTGTTGTACAGTTTATGGGTAGGTCGAGGCCTTGTCTCGACCATTATTCCACTTTTAGAGGCTTACAAGATATAGATTTCCAACAATTATCTTTTGTCATTGGTCGTGTGGGGCCTATGTATGTTTTATTTCATTCGTTTGCCATGTGGGGCCTTGTTTAGCGGTCATTTAGCGGCCTTGTCAACTATAGCGTCGTTTAGTTGCCTGATTTCATTTCAGTTATAAGTAGACAACATCGTGGTCTTGTCGGCCCGCGTAGAATCCCAGTTATTACGTTGTTGGTGGTTAGCTGTCTTCTTTTATAGGTGGCCTTATCGGCCAGAGGCAGTATTTACAACCGAGATATAGCTCGTCATTTTCTTGAATTAAGTTACAAGCTTGCACCCGTAGTGCACCAGGCCAGTCAGGTTAGTCTAGATCTCAGTGTTGCACTAGGTGCTGCTCTTGCCTCCCTAAGAGGGGCGTGAAAAACTTGGTATCAGAGTAGGTCGTATCCCAGGGAGTCTGCAAGCCGTGTCAAGTAGAGTCTTGTCTATGGATGTGTTGTGCACCACATTCTATAGGCAGGAGGCTACAAGGCATAATAGTGTGGTTACTCTTCTTTCTCCTCCAGTCGTGCTATAGAGTTTTGTCGTATAGGGTGACTCACTAAGCTTATGTTATTTTATTTATTTACAGAGAAAAATGTTTGACGCACAACGGACCGCGACTGGTCGAGATCTGGATGTGGCAGCAAGAGAGGTCACTAGTAGGGGGGCCTAGTCAGAGTCAACCCGATCTGAGGGCGACAGGGAGACATCACCTCGATCTCTCCAGCACTCACCACCGCACTCAGAGCCTTCTAGGGCAACAGATATACCAGTACCACCCTCAGCCAATCCTATGCCATCAAACCAGGAGCTCAGGGGTGCTTTCTATATGTTGGTTCAGATGACGGTTGCCCAGTGACAGAGTCAGCTAGTAGTACTAGCTGCTGTTGATCCCACTAAGGGGCCCGGTAGTTTGAGGGTCCGTGAGTTCCTTTCCTTGAGTCCCCCGCAGTATACAGGGATAGATCGTAGAGAGGACCCCCAGAATTTCATAGATTAGTTGTAGAGAATATTTAGGGTTATGCATGCCTCATCTACAGTTAGTTGGGTTAGCAGTATTCCGATTGCAAGATGTTGAAGTCCTGTGGTATGAGAGTTTGGAGAGATCCCGAGGCAGAGATGCACCTCCACCTACATGGACAAGATTCTCGAAGGCTTTCATAGACCATTATTTACCCTGAGAGGTCCGACAGGCCAGAGTAGAGCAGTTTTTGCTTCTGGAGTAGGGCAAAATGAGAGTCAAGGAATATGCATTGAGATTTTTTTTCTTAGACAGATATGTGTCCTCGTTTTTCGATACCATGCTATCCAGGGTTCACTGGTTTATTATGGGACTTGCACCAAAATATGTGTAATATTGCATTACAAATACACTACGAGAGGATATGGATATCTCACGAATCCAGGCCTTTGCTCAGAATATAGAGGAGCTCATATAGCGCCAATACGTCATGGAAAGGGAAAGTCAGGAGTAGCATTGGAGGGCTAGACCCGCAGATTTTCAGGCAGACATTCAGAGTAGGCCCAGGCCTCGTCTATCAGGTAGGCAACCTAGGCCCCCATTCCAGTAGCAACAGGACAGCAGATCAGATCATCTGAGGCAGTCAGGTCCCAGCGAAAGTTCACGAGCACCAGGTTCGCAGCAGCAGAGGGGGCCAGATTAGATTGGATCAGCAGTACCACGATGCAGTACCTGTCATAGGCTACATTCGGGGAGATGCAGGTATGGTTTCACCACCTGTTATTCCTGTTGGCAGGAGGGACACATAATGATTTATTGTCCGACTAGACGAGAGGGCGGTCAGGACCAGTAGAATAGATCCTCAGCGGGTTCATATGCTCCAGCACCTTCGGTTGGGCACAAGCCATCAGCTCCAGTAGGTAGAGGCTGAAGTAGATCAGGGGAATCTAGTTTAGGTAGCAATCAAGACCGCACATATTCATTACCAGGGTGACAAGAGTCAGAATCGTCGCCAGATGTTGTGACAGGTACATTAGATATTTACTCTCACTCAGTTTATTCTTTGATAGACCCGAGCTCCACTTTATCATATGTTACACCTTTAGTGGCCCGAAAGTTTGATATAGCGCCAGAATTGCTTCAGCGACCCTTCTCAGTGTCTACACCTGTTGGTGACTCTATTATTGCAAAGAGAATTTACCGTGGTTGTAGAGTAGAGATTGTTGGTCACCAGACCTTAGAAGATTTAGTAGAATTAGAAATGATTAATTTTGATATAATTATGGGTATGGATTGGATGGCACCATGTTACAAAACTGTAGAGTGTTGGACTAGAATTGTCCGATTTCATTTCCCGGGAGAGGTAGTGCGAGAGTGGAGAGGTAATAAAGCTATGCAAAAAGGTAAGTTCATATCCTATATTTGGAAGCAAAATTTGATAGCAAAGGGTTGTATCTACCATATTGTTAGGGTTTGGGATATGTAAGTAGAATCCCTAGCTCTCCAGTTTATTCCAGTGGTTAATGAATTCCCAGATGTGTTCCCAGACAAACTTTCGGGTGTTCCCCCAGAGAGGGAAATAGATTTCTCTATAGACATTCTACCAGATACTCAGCATATATTTATCCCTCCATACCTAATGGCTCCTACTGAATTGAGAGAATTGAAAGAGCAGCTGAAAGATCTGTTAGATGAGGGCTTTATAAGGACGAGTACGTCGTCATGGGGTGCGCTAGTTCTGTTTGTAAGAAAGAAAGATGGCTCCCTACGTATGTGTATAGATTATCAGCAGTTGAATAAAGTTACTATTAATAATAAATACCCACTTCCCAGGATAGATGACTTGTTTGACCAGCTACAAGGTGCGAAGTATTTTTCTAAAATTGACTTGAGATTCGGGTACCACAAGGTTTGAGTTCGAGAGAAAGATATCCCAAAGACATCTTTCAAGACTAGGTATGGTCATTTCAAGTTCCTAGTTATGTCCTTCGAGTTTAAAAATGCACCAGCAGTGTTCATGGACCTAATGAATAGTATCTTCAAGCCACATTTAGATTTGTTTGTGAAAGTATTCATTGATGATATTCTGGTATACTCCTGCTCAGAAGCGGAACACAGAGATCATTTGCGAACAGTACTCCAGATTCTTAGAGACCGCCAACTATATGCAAAGTTTTCTAAATGTTAGTTCTAGTTAAAATCTGTAGCTTTCTTGGGCCACATTGTATCAGAAGCTGGTATTCAGGTTGATTCGCAGAAAATAGAGGCAGTAAAGACATGGCCTAGACCTACAACTCCAATGGAGATTCAAAGTTTTTGGGATTGGCCGGGTATTACAGAAGGTTTGTGGAAGGATTTTCTACCTTGTTAGCGCCTTTGACTAAATTGACTCAAAAAGCAGCCAAATTTCAATGGACCGAGGTGTATGAGCAGAGTTTCCAGGAATTGAAAAACTGATTGACATCAGCACCACTGTTAGCTCTGTCGGAAGGTTTAGAGGGTTATTTTGTATAATGCGACGCTTTAGGCATTGGGTTAGGGTGTGTTTTGATGCAACATGGGAAGGTAATAGAGTATGCTTCAAGAGAACTGAGGAAACATGAAAAGAATCATCCCACCCACGATCTGGAGTTAGCTGCAGTGATTTACGCCTTAAAGATATGGAGGTGTTACTTTTATGGGGTGCATGTAGATACTTTTACTAATTACAAAAGCCTCCAGTATATTTTCACACAGAAAGAGCTGAATTTGCGACAACGCCGTTGGTTAGAATTGTTGAATGATTATGATGTGAACATTTTGTATCAGCCAAGGAAGCTAATATTGTAGAAAATGACCTTAGTCGACGATCCATGAGAATTTTGGCACATTTGAGACCATAATAGTGGGAAATGACTCGAGACAGTAGGGCACTGGCCAGCACGGCGCGCCAGGCCCATGTCACACTGAGGGGCGCAACGCGGGGGCAAGTTGGCGCTTTGGGCGGCGCGGGGCACCCCGCTGCCACCGCTATTATCTATATATAAGTCCTCCTCTCTCATTTAAATCATTTCATCAATGAGACCCGTAGACAGAGAATTAGAAGCTCACACGTTTTTAATAGTTTTTCGTTCAATTACTCTCCAAATGTCGTCCAAACGCGAACTAACTTTGGTTAACAAGTTCTAGGCCTACGGGAAGCATTACTACGGAGATATTTCTCAAAAATTCACTCGGAAAATCAGAGCTCTGCCGGGTAAAAGTTGTCAGAATTGTTTCAAATTAATTCCTAAATGGCCACAGGCCTAAGCTGAGTATTTCTCCCTTCTGAACTCTCGAGAAATTGCGGGTTTTCGTTGAATTATTCAGAGTTGAATTGTAGTTGTTGTTATTATTACTAGAAGTTATCATTCATGTCAAGTTTAGTATTGAAATTATCCTTGTTTTCTCAGCATAAAGGTTGCAGTTAGATAGAACCATCGGTCGCCAGTTAGGACTCACCAGTTAAATAAAAGTCGGCACTCGAGGTATGTAAGGCTATCATTTCGGCAAGTTATGATCGTCGTAAAGTTAGTATGACTTGTGTGTCTATAGTATTTCAGAGTAAACCTATTGGGGTCAGCTATTATTAATTGAATTGAGACGATAACGACGATATAGTAACCCTCATCAGAATTAATCCTAGCCAACTCGATTGTTGTATACGATATTCGAGGTTTGAATATTGTTGCCTATAAAGTTATGTTTACAAAAGCAATATGATGTCTGAAGGGACCAGAGTGAGGCCGTGAGGGCTATATCCAGTTTCAGAGCTTACATTATGGCCCAAAGTTGAGCCAAGGCTCGTGACCCAGTCACAGCATTCCAATTCTGACCCATAGTCGCCGAGGCCCGGGGTCCAGGTATCAGAGGTTATATTATGGACCATAGTCGAGCTAATGCTTGGGGCCCAGTTACAGCAGCTATAGTATGATCCATAGTTGAGCTAAGGCTTGGGATCTACTTACAATAGTCACATTATGACCCATAGTCGGTCTAAAGCCTGGGGTCCAGTTATCAGAGCTTATGTTATGGCCCATAGTCAAGCCAAGGCTCAGGGCCCAGTTACACAGCCTAGAAAGCTCAGACACAGATACAGCTACAGGAGCCTATCTGGCTCAGACAAAGTTTCAGAGAACAAATAATCCTGAGTTACAGTATGTTTATGAACCTTTAGTAGCCAGACAGTAGAGTGTACATTGTTTGTACTTGACGGGGCTTATAGGGGCCTAGGTAGGTTATTCTGTGTTGTGTGTACCTTCTAGGCTTATAAGGGCCTAGTTAGGTTCTTGTTTACGTATACTTGTTAGTTAGATGTTTTAGATGGTGAGATCATTCAAGTTAAACCCTTACCCTTCTTCATGATTACTTTAGTTTTTTTATCTTTCATTCAGTTATCATTTTATTGCCTTACATATTCAGTACATATTATACTGACGCCCATCCTTGGGATGCTGCATTACTTGCCTGCTGGTGCGGATAGACGCAGTTCGGGACCCTCTTACTCATCAGGTGAAGGCAACAGTTTATTCAGCTCCCTTCCTCTAGAGTTGGTAGCTAGAAGAGGTGCGTACTTTTGTTGTACAGTTTATGGGTAGGTCGGGGCCCTGTCTAGACCATTATTCCACTCTTAGAGGCTTGAAGACTACAGATTTCCAGTAATTAGCTTTAATCATTGGCCTTGTGGGGCCTATGTATGTTTTATTTCATGCGTTGTCCATGTGGGGTCTGTTAACGACCTTGTTGGCTATAGCGTAGTTTAGTTGCCTGATTTCATTTCAGTTATAAGTAGACATCATGATGGTCTTGTCTGCCCGCGTATGATCCCTGTTATTGTGTTGTTGATGGTTAGTTGTCTTCTTTTACAGGTGGCCTTGTCGGCCAGAGACTATATTTATAGATTAGGTATATCTCGTTGTTTTCTTGAATTAAGTTACAGGTGTGCCCCGTAGTGCACCAGGCCAGTCAGGTTAGTCCAGATCCTAGTGCAGCACTAGGTGCCAGTCATGCCACCCTAAGAGGGACGTGACACACATATCTCTGACTGAACTTTCCCTTTTTACCAAATCTTATTACCCCTTCATGGGTGAAATTTTCAAGTAAACCCAATCATCCACTACGAATCTAGTTCTCTTCTCCTCACATTAGCATAAGATTTCTGATTGGTCTGAGCTGTTTTCAATCTTTCTCGGATGAGTTTTACTTGTTGCATAGCTTCATGAACTGTGTTTGGACCGATTAGAGTAGCTTCACCAACTTCAAACCACCTTATAGGAGATCTGCACCTTCTACCATACAATGCCTCAAACGGGGCCATCTAGATACTGGAGTGGTAGTCGTTGTTGTACGGAAACTTAATGAGAGGCAAGTGATCAACCCAACTGCCCTTAAAATCGATCATGGATTCTCTCAACATATCTTCTAGGATTTGAATAGTCCGTTCAGATTGTCCATCTGTTTGCTGCTGAAAAGCTGTGCTAAGCTTGACCTGGGTACCAAGTCCCTTATGAAAGGACTTCCAGGAGTGAGAGGTGAACTTGGTACCTCTATCTGAGATAATGTACAAGGGAACCCCATGAAGTTTGACTAACTCCTGGATATAAAGTCTAGCATAGTCCTCAGCTTTTTATACCCCGGGAACCCAAGGATTAGACTCGAAAGTAAAAATAGAGAACAACTAAAAATTCACACCATGTCATAGAAGGACCCGTGAGGTGGGTCGTGATGCGTAACCACGAGTCATGAGGTGACTCGTGGTCATCATGGTTTGGAAAGGCCTGAGTAAGGTGGCCACAGGACTGACCATGAGTCGTGGTCAAACCTCACGTCTCGTGAGGTCACCAGTGGTCTACCTTGGAGGTTTGGCAAGTTGGGATGGGCAGTGTAGGCCACGGAAGGTGACCGCAAGTCGTGGTCTGACCTCACGACTCGTGAAGTCACCCGTGGGGTCCCTTGGATGTTTTGGACAGTGGACTTAACAGACCATGACCACGAGTCGTGCCCTGTGGCAATGACCCATGAGGTCCATCGTGGGGACTGGCGACTAGATATATCCCGCATTTTAGTAAGGGTATTTTCATAATTCCTAAGTTCCTAAGGCCTAAACTACATCGTTTTAAGGTCTGAATAGGGTCTTTTAAAGGGGATTAATTCATTCTAAGTCTCGTTCATGCATGAAAAAGTATAGAGAAGAGATAGGAGGAGATTCAAGTATTCTTCCCCAATTTCCCAAAGTTTCATCTTGGGATTTCAAGGAAAGATTAGAATCAAGTATTTCTAGGTATGTGGGGTTTTAAATGGGTGGTTTAATCCCCACCCGTGCCCAATATCCTCCCAATTCTATGATTATGATTTATTAGATTCTTTTGGGTTTTAACCCAATTGCATGAATTCTCAAAAATAGATATGATCCTTTCATAGCATGTCTAAATTATGGGTTTCGAATTGTTTGGCCGTTTTCACTTCAATATTTTGATAATCTAGTGTTTGAAACCTAAGTGCCCATCATGAAGTTTATATTGAAGTTCATGGATATGGTGATCCTCCAAGTATTATATGAAGTTTCAGATTTCAAGCATGTATTCAATTACCCATGTTATTAAGATCATGTTTTCTGTAAATTCAAGTATTTAAAGCATATATAAATATTGGGCAATGCCCACATGTTGATTACGATTCATGAATTATGCTTTTGGCCGACTCACGGACCTGATTACATAGCTAGTCTTACGAATTGACAAGCATGTCATGATTATCACGATTTAACTAGCCATACATGTCATGTATGAATTTCTATGAGCACATGCATTGTTTTGGGAGTAGTACTTAACACTGAGTAGGTTCGGGGCCCAGGTTACGCCCCGAATCTCAACACTATGTGTCATTGTAGGTTATATTTTGGACCTCCATTGTGATTGTCCCCTTTTCCCTACGGGGTCTTCATGAGTGCTATCACGCCCTTCATGATTTTACGCTTGGCAAGGTACGAACGGCCTCCCGACTAGGTGTACAGGTCGGGCTCCATGAGTGCTCATATGGGGTATATCGGTTATAAAAATCTCCCAATGTTCCTCATTGTTTTCAGGCATGTTATGATTATGTTTTCTTTGGCTCAAGTCATGTTTATGAAATGCTTTCTCTCATGTTATGACTATGACAGCTTTACAAATGTTTTAGCTAAAACCTTGAGCCTAATGATATATTTACGATTTCAGTCTTTACATTCATGATGTCCTACTCTTATGAACCTTATGTTTTGAATATTGCTTTTACTTACCTTTCATACTCGGTACATTCCAAGTACTGACCCGCATGCTTTCTATGTTGTATCATTTTATGATATAGGACCCAGTTCTCAGGTTCATCCTCGCCTTTAGCTTGCTCCCGGCATCTTACTCTCAGTTCTCTTTGGTGATTCCTCATGTTTCGAGGGCCTTATGTTCAGACTTTACGTTTCTTTCAGATTCAGTATGTTAGGGTTAGTTGGGGTCTTATCCATTCAACCCATTTATCATGATTAGAGGCTTTTCAGATTGTATGTAGTAGTCAGCGTTGATGTATGAATCATGTATCGTTGTCTTTTCTATTCCATTTCATGATTTCAACCTATTTCATGTTATTATGTTAAGTCTTCTGCTTCATGTGAATGCTTTAGATTATGCTCATGCCATGGGTTGACTTGGAGTCTCTCGGTGCTCCTTGTCCCGTGTTTACGATCCAGGTGTACTCTCGGATCATGACAAACTTGGTATCAGAGCAATAGATTTGAATTTTCCTAGGGAGTCTGAAAGCCGCATTAAGTAGAGTCTTTTTCATGGGTGTGAAGCGCACCACATTTATAATGAAGAGGCTACTGGACATTTAGGAAATGTTCCCCTCTTAATGATCTATGTTGTTCGATGAAAGGTCTTTCCCTCCTTCTAATTTGTGCTATTTGCGTTTGAAGAAAGCATGCCTCCATGCTGAGTAAACGTCCACAGAAATGGCAATGGCAAAGATCATGAGGGTGACAATGGTGATGGGCATTAGCCAGCCCTGCCTATTCATGAGGAGCATGCACCAGAGCCAGCTGCCCATGCTGAGTTTAGGGCAGTGATTTAGATGCTGGCACAGGCCATGGCTGCCCAGGTTCATCACCAGACAGT
Organism: Datura stramonium; assembly: GCA_018107945.1. Lineage (NCBI taxonomy): Eukaryota > Viridiplantae > Streptophyta > Magnoliopsida > Solanales > Solanaceae > Datura > Datura stramonium. The sequence continues at coordinate 34,652 of JACEIK010003805.1, read as the reverse complement.
GGCACATTACCCTCAGAATAGGAATGCGGCGGCAGCTAGGGTGAGATATTTCTTGAGGATGAACCCTCCTAAGTTCACGGGTTCCAAGGTGGACGAGGATCCATATGAGTTTATCGAGGAGATCTTGAAGGTCACCCAGGTTATGGGGGTGGCGAATGGGGATCGTTTTGATTTGGCCGCCTATCAGCTCAAGGGGTTCGCTCAGATATGGTACAAACAATAGAGAGACAGTAGGGCAGCAGGAGCGAGCCCTATTAGTTGGGAAAAGTTTCACATGGCCTTCCTTGATAGGTTTTACCCGTGGGAGATGAGGGAGTTGAAGGCAGCAGAATTTATCAATCTCAAGTAGGGGAAGATGAAAGTGTTATAGTAATCTCTTGAGTTCACTCGCTTGTCAAAGTATGCCGAAGTTAGTGGTGGACCAGAGAGCGCGAGCGAGCAGGTTTGTGCATGGGGTAGCCGAGTATCTGGGCAAAGACTGCAGGACAGCTATGCTTCACCAGAATATGTATTATCCCCGTATAGTCCCTTATGCTAAGTAGATGGAGGCAGTTCATGTGAGGGAGAGAGAGGCCAAGAGGGCCAGGACTGATAGCTACAGGTTCTCTCAGCCGAGGCCAGGAGGTGGGCCTCACCAGTAGTCCCAGCACAGGACTATCACACCAGCACCATCTTCATCTAGTACCCCATCCAAGCCTCAAGATGATCAGAGGAGCAGGGCCTTAGGTTCGAGGGGTCATAGTATCATGCGCACAGAGCGCACATTCCCATCTTGTGCTAGTTATGGCAAGAATCACCAAAGGAGATGTTTGGTGGGCTCAGATGCTTGTTTTGGGTGTGGAAGACCTGGACATAGACTTAGGGGGTGTCTCACAGCCAGGTCAGGGGGTGGTGGAGCCAGTATCCCAGCTGCTAGTTCTGCAGCTCCAGTTGCACGTCCTCCTCAGCAGGGTTCTTCGACTAGTTCTGCTGGCGGCTAGCGCCAGAACTGGTTTTATGCACTTGCCTCTCGACAGGAGCAGGTGACTTCTCCTGATGTGGTTATGGATATGTTTTGAGTCTTTCGTAGTGATGCTTATGCTTTGTTAGATCCAGGAGCTACATTGTCTTTTGTGACACCTTACATTGCAAGTAGCTTTGGAGTTAGTCCTAAAATTTTGTCAGAACCGTTCTCTATATCTACTCTGGTTGGTGATTCAATTGTAGCTAGGCGGGTATATAGAGGTTTCCCCATTACAGTATTGCATAAGGACACCTCTACAGACTTAGTAGAATTATCTATGACCGATTTTTATATTATTCTAGGCATGGATTGGTTGTTTGCATGTTATGCTTTTGTTAACTGTAGAACTCGAGCAGTGGAGTTCCATTTTCTGGGTGAACCTGCTTTAGAATGGAGGGGTAGTTTAGCGGTGCCTGTAGGTCGCTTTATCTCTTATCTCAAGGCCAAGAAAATAATTTCTAAGGGTTGCATTTACCATCTAGTGAGGGTTAAGCATACGGCATCCGAGACCCCGACCATTCAGTTAGTCCTTGTGGTATGTGAGTATCCTGAGGTGTTTCCAGATGACCTATCAAGTGTTCCTACAGAAAGGGAGATTGGTTTTGGGATTGACCTTCTACCCGATACTCAGCCCATATCGATTCCTCCTTACCGAATGGCTCCAGCCGAGCTAAAAGAGTTAAAAGATCAGTTGAAGGATTTTCTAGATAAGGGCTTCATTAGACCGAGTAAGTCTCCATGGGGTGCACCAGTGTTGTTTGTCCGGAAGAAAGATGGTTCCCTTTGGATGTGTATTGACTACAGGCAGTTGAATAAGGTCACCATCAAGAATAGGTATCCTCTACCCAGGATTGATGACTTGTTTGATCAGCTTCAAGGTGCAAAATGTTTCTCCAAAATAGATCTCAGGTCCATGTATCACCAACTCAGAGTTTGAGAGAGCGACATCCCAAAAATTGCTTTCAGGACCCGATATGCCCATTATGAATTCGTCGTTATGTCTTTTGGACTAACCAACTCCCCTTCAGCTTTTATAAATCTTATGAACAGGGTATTCAAGGCATATATGGACATGTTCATGATTGTGTTCATTGATGACATATTGGTATACTCCAGGAGGGAGGAGGAGCATGTCGCTCATCTGAGAGTAGTCCTCCAAACCCTCAAGGATAGCCAGTTATACGCCAAATTCAACAAATGCGAGTTTTGGTTGAACTCAGTTGCATTCTTGGGGCATGTAGTGTCAAGAGAGGGTATAAAGGTAGACTCCCAGAAGATCGAGGAGGTAAAGAACTAGCCTAGACTAGTAAAACCTTCGGAGATTAGAAGCTTTTTGGGATTGGAAGGCTACTACCAAAGATTCGTGGAGGTTTTCTCATCTGTTTCAGCCCCATTGACCAGATTGACTCAGAAAAAGGCAAGGTTTCAGTGGTTGGAGTCGTGTGAGAAGAGTTTCCAGGAATTAAAGACCCGACTCACTTCAACACCTATATTGACTCTACCGACGGTATTGATGGATTCGTAGTATATTGTGATACTTCTAGGGTTAGACTGGGTTGCGTATTGATGCAACATGGGAAAGTCATAGCATATGCCTCTAGACAGCTGAAAATCTGTGAGAAGAATTACCCAACCCATGATCTTTAATTAGCCACGGTGGTATTTGCTTTGAGGATATGGCGACATTACTTGTATGGGGTTCATGTAGATGTATTCATGGACCAAAAGAGCTTGCAATATGTGTTCACGCAGAAGAATCTCACTCTTCGGCAACAGAGGTGGTTGGAAATACTAAAGGACTATGACATGAGTGTCCTTTACCACCCGAGTAAGGACAATGTGGTAGCGGATTCCCTAAGTAGACTCTCTATGGGAAGTGTGTCGCATGTGGATGAAGGAAAGAAGGATCTAGTGAAAGAGGTGCATCGACTTACACGGTTGAGAGTTAGTCTGGTTGACTCATCCGATAATGGTGTGGTTGTTCAGCACAAATCAGAATCATCCTTGGTAACTGATGTGAAGGCTAAGAAAGACGAAGATCCAATATTAGTAAAGTTGAAGGAAGTTGTAAACAGTTAGAAAGTAGAGGTTTTCTCCCAAGGGGGAGATGGTGTGCTTCAGTACCAGGGTCGTCTATGTGTTCCAGGCGTGCGTGATTTGAGGAGCCTGGTGTTACATGAGGCTCATGGATCTAGATATTCTATCCATACA
>JACEIK010003804.1:95160-115428 GCA_018107945.1 Datura stramonium | reverse complement strand
ACTTATCTTGTGATTTTCTTGAACTTTGCTTGATGTTCCTCCTTGATTTTCTTTGTCCTAGCTGCTGGAATTGAGAGAGAAATGGAATCCTTAGAAAGCTTGTCGATTTAGATTTAGCTGGAAATGTTTTCTACAAGTGAAAAATCATATTTTAAGTAAATAGGGCGGTGGAGGTGCTAGGGTGTTATGCCCGCGTCACCGCTTGCGATGGTTTGGTAAAGTGCCCATAACTTCTTACTTCGAACTCCGATTGACAAGCGGTTTGAGGTTCTAAAAATAAAATCACAGACCTTTAATTTTATAGGTCGTGGGGCTTCTAATTCATTATATATTGGGAGATATGGTCGTTTAAAGTTGATCCTTACTTATGAACTTCACATACTCTTTATTTTTTTTTATCGTACACATTCCCCTTGTCACCTAATACCAATATAAAACCCGTACATTCCCTAACCTAGCATAAAAACATCAAATAATCACAAATTTTTTCAGGGTGTTATAGGAGGCAACCCAAGAGTACCACAGGTACAATTTCTTTTTCTCTGTTGTTATTTTATTTATCTTCACTTTTTTGTTTGTTTTTGTTAAGTAAGAAAAGATTGAGGGAAAGTCTGAGTATCCTTAGAAGAGGAAGCAAAGGAGCATGAAAAATACAAGTGTAGGGTCGATGACCCATGTGATTGAAAATGGACAAAACATACTGCTAGCTAGGCCTAAAAGGCTCAGGACGTATTTCTCACTTTTGTTTTAAATTTTAATTCATATTTTGGGGACACAACATAATATAAGTGTGGGGTGTGGGGTAATTTCAAAAAATTTTGTGATGTGATTTCGGGAAATGTTGTGCTTCGTCTAAAAGTTATGTGATTTGAAGTTTGAGTTAAGCATATTTCACCCACCATTTGGTTTTTATTTTAGGTTCTTTTCAAAAGGGGGGAACTTTGAACCGAGAATAAAATTATTTTTTTATTTGTACATGGTGTCTTAGTCATAGTTAAAGATTTTTTCTAATGATAGATAGATGACAACCGTCTTGAGAAAAAATATTCAGTATGTTTGTGTGTTTAAACCCTTATCTGATTGACTGCTTCATGCGCTTGTGGGTGTTATACATGATGGTTAGAGGCAAGTAGAGTTTTAATTGTGAAGCATATGGATAAGTGTATGACATTATGCACCTAGGATCTTGAATAAGACTCTGTATGCTTATTGCTTAATTTTGGATTCATGTGATTTGTTGTGTTGAGAGCCTGTATGGGTCTATTTTGAATTAAGCATGTGTTGTGAGTGTAAGGTTTCTTGTATATTCCATGCTATTATGTAGTGTCTAGAACTTGCCTAATGTGTTTGCAAAGAGAAATGAGGATGTTTTATAAAAGATGATTTAGGCATTTCATTAAATGAGCCTAATTTTTATCCTTTGCTTTGCCTACCCTTAACGCATAATCCTAATTATCCCCGTTAAGCCTTTAGCCTATTATTTGATTAGTCATATTAAAAGATTAATCCTTTTAATTCAATAGCCTTGAATTTGATCCAAAACTCCTAAGCGCTTGAGTGAAAATGCAAAAAGTTAAAGGAGTGAGAATTGTGAAAAAGATGGGAAATAATAGTTGTGGAAGTTGAAGAAATGATTAGAGGTGTACTTGTTTAAAATGCGTAGGTGTTGGTAGGGAGTAAAAGATCACAATAGTAAGAACATGTCTAATATGTGATTACTCTTTACTAACATGATTAATATGCTTAATGAAATGGGCAAACGAAAGAGGAAATTGATGAGTTGAAAAGAACAAGAGGTGGAGTAAAAGAAGAGAAGGTGCTTAATGAGTGAATTGTGATGTATTAAAAGCACTTAGGGAAGATAGTCACTATTGCTGGCCAAAATAGTACCTAATCGTTCCTTAGCTTACATTACAACCCTATTAGTCCTACTTGATCTTACTTTTTGATTTTCCTGAATTAATGGAGTAATACAATAAGGGCAAGTATATGGGTCATTACATGTTGCATGAGAATTCTTATTGATACTGAGTGCAAGTCTTATTCATATAGCCATGCTTATTATAACTTTTCATGAGTGAAAATGGGCATCTCTTCTGTGTGAGGCCACATGTTTGAGGAAAGATATATTCACGTTAGACTTCTTTATTGGTTAAATTGCATGAGTTTTCTAAGTTTAGAGTTGATTCTTGAGGGTAGGAGGTCTCAACTTGGTTTTATGTGATTTTAGTTGGTTATATTTATAGCATGCTTTATTTTAAACTTGCCGTCTAAATCAATGATAGTAGACTTAACTCGAGTTGTCTTGCGTTAATTAGTATTGCAGAGTCCTTCATGTGCATGAGATGTAATAGAGTTGTTCAGAGACGAACAAGGCCTTTAGTGTGGGGTAGTGATCTTGATTATATTTACATGCCCATGTGCTATTTTATAACTAAATTTTATCCATATTTGTTAATTAAATTTGTTATATTCTCATTTAATTTTATATAATCGCGTGCATGGACTAACAAATATGAGTAGCATGTGTTTGTAAGAAAAAATGCTAAGGATGGGCTTAAGATGATGATTCTCAAGCACGAAGGAAGTTTGGAATGAATTGCAATGAAGAAGCATGAACATGCCAAGAAAATAAGGTTGCCACACCAAGTAGTGTGTCAAGACAGCAGGGCTGCACGACCACCAACATGTCACAACAAGGGATGGGCGCGTTGGGCGCCACGTCACGACAAGGAGTTCGTGCGCGAGATGGAATTCTAGGAAGTGTGCTTGAGAGTTGGCTCCGTGCCATGCCCGACCCTCCTGCATGCTAGTGTCCATGCCCCGTTGTAATACCTTGAATGTCCCTAAGATCAGGCCCGAGGGTTAAGTGGAGAAAATAGGAAAATGTTGCATCAGGTTACAGGACAACTCGTCCGGTGACCCGTGAAGTTACTCCATCAGTCGTGGAGTTACTCATGATGTGGAGATCGGCTCATTAAGAGTCGTGGTGAAGGGGTGACCAGGGGTGGATGCCATGAGTCATAGTATAACTTCATGTCTCATGTGGTAAGTCATTGTCAAGTGGTCCGGATTGAAGATGGAATTCCGGTGGAATTCACGAGTAAGGGCCACGAGTCGTCTCCTACCTCACGATTCATGATGTCGCTCGTGAGGACTAGCAAAGTCTACTTTCCTGCGAATTTAGTAAGGGTGTTTTCATAATTCCTAAGCTCCTAAGTCCTAGACTATGTCGTTTTAAGCATTATTAGGAGAGTTTTAAGAAGGGTTAGCCTATCCTAAGTCATTCTCTCCCATGTATGCAAGATTAGAGAATTCCAAAGAAGATTAAGCCTAGAATTCTTTAAGTTCTTCACCAAATCTCTTGGGCTTTAAAGTAAGAGTGTAGAACCTATTTACCTAGGTATGTAGGGTCATAAATGAGAGTTTTCCTTCACTCTCATGCCTAAATACCATCTCAAGTTATTGAATTCAAGTGTATCATTCTATGGGGTCTTAAACCAATTTGAAATTCTCTATGTTTAATTCGTGGGTCAATTCCCTTCATGCTTCGAACGTTTTTTTAAGATTCATGGCAAATTTTATACCTATTTTGATTACAATTCATGATTTAAAATTTTCAGAACATGATGCCAAATTATGCAAGTTTCATGAAAAGATTTGTTTATGATTTATGCTTCAAAGTATTATGAAATTTCAAGCATATATGATTGTTTTAAAATTACCCATGAACATATTTATGGTTTTACTTATTATGTCTACTTCATGCAAGAATGATGTTAAGATTTCGGCTAGCCCACTCAAGTTAAGCATGATTTCATGATTTATCCAAGGCTAATAAGTTCAGTTATCTGAAGTTTTGGAGTCAAGACTCCCCATATGTTGTGATTTAAGTTTTTCTTTCATATATGATTATATGGGCATTATATATATTATGGGAGTAGTGTCTAGCACCGAGTAGGCTAGAGGGATAGCAATAGTATGACCGATCATTGTGGGTATAATGGTAGATTCTCGGGACCAAGGTTCCCCAGTCTCATGAACTATGCGCCGACGTAGGTATATTTTGGGGCCTCTCTAGAGAGCGTTTCCTCGGCCCAAGGGCCCACAGTGATATCACAACCTACTTAATCCTTCGCCCTGGCAAGGCTTAGGATGGCTCTCCTCCATATGGGCAAGACGTGAGATCATCATGCGCTCATACATGGTGGTTGTCGGTTAAGACGTGTATCCCATTGTTCCTCATGATTTTAGTAATACATATTCTATAAGGTATTGTATCATGTTTACAGGAGGTTTGATCCAAGGATTAGTTTATGAGTTTTTACCTATGATTTCAGATATGGCAAGCCATATGTACTTATTTTAGTTATGTCTACTCATGTTTCAGATATCAGCATGCAACCTTTATTCTCAAAATCTTATGATGTTATGATTTAAGATATTCATGATTTTAGTTTTATTTACTTAGCTTGTTTTACTTTCCTTGCATGCTCAGTACATTCCATGTACTGCACATAATCTATGTTGTATCATTTCATGATGTAGGCTAAGATATTCAGACTCCGTCCCATAGTTAGTTAGTTTCCAGAGTTTAGCCCAGACAACCTATTGGTGAGTCCTCATCCTTTGAGGACCTATAGTTGGTTGAGTTTTGTCATTTTCAATTTCAAGCTTGTAGAGGTCTAGTTAGGGTACTGTCCCATCAGCTCGTCAATATGTTAAAGGCTTTTCAGACATAGTTTGTAGATCCAGCTTCACATTCAGTGTTTTGAGATTTTTGTTGTATAACTTTTTTTTACTATTCATACTTTTGCTATCTTTGAATTTAGTCTTCCGTTTTATATATATTGAGCTTCAGTTTTCATGTTTATTCCATGGTCGACTTGAGTCCATTTATGGTTCTAGGTTTTGTGTCTATATTTGGCCTATGTTCGGGTCATGACAAACTTGGTATCAAAGAAAAGGTTTAGTGTGTCCTAGGGTATCTGAAAGCTGTGTTAAGTAGAGACTTTTTCATGGGTGTGAGGTGCACCACACTTATAATGAAGAGGCTACAAAATATTTTAGGAAATTCCCCTTCTTTTATGATCTATGTCATGCAATGAAATATCCCTCTATCCTTCTAACTTGTGCTATACGCATTTGCAAAACCATGCCTCCATGCCAAGTTAACGGAAGAAGGAATGGATATGGAAACGGCCATGAAAATGGCAATGGAGATGGGCACCAATAAGCCCCACCATCCCCAGCGGATCATGTGCTCAAGCCTGTCTCTCATGACGAGTTTAGGGAAGCTTTTTAGATGTTGGCCCAGGCTTTGACTGCTCTGGTCAACTAGCAAACGGTGGCCCATGTTCCTTATAATGGGAGCGCAGCGGCGACCCAGTTCAGGATTTCCTCATGATGAATCCCCTTGAGTTCCTTGGGTCGAGAGTGGATGAGAACCCACATGAGTTTCTGGAGGAGATACAGAAGTTCACCCAGATTATGGGGGTTAGGGGAGAAAAGAGTGCAGACTTAGCCTCCTATCAGCTAAAGGGGGTTGGTTATATTTGGTACCATCAATGGAAAGACGGTAGAGCAATGGGCGTAGTTCCCATGAGCTGGGATGAGTTCATGACAAATTTTAATGTTATCTTTGTCATGGATTGGCTACATAGATGTTATCCCTCAGTGAATTGTAGAACCCCTGCGGTAGAGTTCCAGTTTTCGGGTGACCAGTCCTAGAATGGAAGGGTAGTTCAGTTGTGCCTGTAGGTCGCTTTATTTCCTACCTTAAGGCTAGAAAGATGATTTTTAAGGGTTGTATTTACCATCTAGTTCTGGTTTAAAATGCTATGTTCGAGACCCCGACTCTCCAGTCAGTCCCTATAGTGTGTGAGTATCCGAAGGTTTTCCCAAATGATCTACCAGGGGTCCCTCTCGAGCAGGAGATTGACTTTGGTATTGACCTTCTTCCCGATACACAACCTATATCTATTCCTCTTTACAGAATGGCTCCAGTTGAGCTAAAGGAGTTGAAAGAACAGTTGAAGGATCTCTTGGATAAGTGCTTCATCAGACCTAGCAAATCCCCATAGGGTGCACCGGTTCTCTGTGTTCAGTAGAAGGATGGATCTCTTCATATGTGCATTGATTACCGGCAGTTGAACAAGGTTACAATCAAGAACAAGTATCCCCTCCCTCGAATTGATTGCTTGTTTGACCAACTACAAGGTGCCAAGTGTTTCTCAAAGATAGACCTCAGATTCGGATATCATCAGCTCAGAGTTAAGGAGAATGACATTCCGAAGATAGCTTTCAAGACTCGGTATGGTAACTATGAGTTTGTAGTTATGTCTTTTGGGCTAACAATTGCTCCTGCAGCTTTTATGGATTTGATTAATAGGATGTTCAAGCCATATTTGGATATGTTCATGATTGTCTAGATAGATAATATTCTCATATATTCTCGAAGCGAAGAGGAGCATGCCGCTCATTTGATGGTTGTGCAACAAACTCTCAAGGATCACCAAGTATTTTCTAAATTTAGCAAATGTGAGTTTTGTATAAACTTAGTAGCATTTTTGGGCCATGTGGTGTCAAGTGAAGGTGTACAAATGGACTCACAAAAGATAGAAGCTGTAAAGAATTGGCTTAGACCAATTAGGTCTTTGGGTATCACGAGTTTCTTGTGTTTAGCTGGCTACTATAGAAGGTTTGTTGAGGGATTTTCATCCATTATAGCACTGTTGACTAAGCTGACCCAGATGAAAGTTAAATTTTAGTGGTCGAATGCCTGTAAGAAGAGTTTTCAAGAGTTAAAAACTCGACTTACTTCAGCCCTAGTATTAACTGTACCCGAGGGTACAGATGGATTTGTGGTGTATTGTGGTGCCTCTAGGATTGGTCTTGGTTGTATGTTTAGTCAGCATAGCAAGGTCATTGCGTATACCTCTAGACAACTTAAGACTCATGAGATGAATTACCGCATGCAAGACCTAGAATTGGCAGTAGTGGTGTTTGCATAGAAGATTTAGAGATACTATTTCTATGGAGTGCATGTAGATGTGTTCACGGGAGTCTTCAGTATGTGTTTTCCAAAAAGGACCTGAATTTGTGACAAAGGAGGTGGTTGGAGCTTCTCACGGATTAAGAAATGAGGTCCTTTACCATCCAAAAAAGGCCATTGTAGTGGCGGATGCCTTTATCAAGCTATCCATGAAGAGTTTTCCTCATGTGGAAGATGGAAGAAAAGAGTTGGTGAAGGATGTGCACCGGCTTGCACAATTAGGAGTTCATCTTGTTGACTCGACGGATAGCGGTGTCATTTTTCATAACTGTTTAGAATCCCCTTTGGGGACTGAGGTCAAGGCTAGCCAAGATGAGGATCCTTTTTGGGTAAAGTTTGAGGAAGCGATTCAGAATCAAAAGGTAGAGCTCTTCTCCCAAGGGGGAAATAGTGTACTTCGATATTAGGGTCGTTTGTATGTTCTAGATGTCGATGACTTGAGGGAGAGGATGTTGCATAAGGCTCATGGTTCCCGATATTCTATACATTCAGGTGACACCAAGATATATCGTAACCTACGGAAAGTTTAATTGGTGGAATGGTATGAAGGAGGATATAGCAGAGTTTGTGGCTAAGTGTCCAAACTGCCAACAAGTGATAGTGGAGCATCAAAGACTTGGAGGTGTGCTATAGAACATTAGTATCCCCACTTGGAAGTAAGAAGAAATCAATATGGACTTCATTATAGGGTTTCCTCGTACACATCTACAATATGACTCTATTTGGGTAGTTGTAGATAGGTTGACCAAAGTAGCCTATTTTCTATCGGCCAAAACTACCGATTTAGCTAAGGACTATGCTAAGTTGTACATTCAGAAGTTAGTTCTCTTGCATGGAGTGCCCTTGTCCATGATATCAGATAGAGGTACTCAGTTTACCTCCCAGTTTTAGAGGTCATTTTAGAAGGGACTTGGTACTCAGGTTAAGCTTAGCACAACTTTTCACCCGCAGATGGATGGTTAGGCCAACCGGACCTTTCAGAATCTTGAGGATATGTTGAGAGCATGTGTGATTGACTTCAAAGATAGTTGGGATGATCATTTGCCTCTAATTGAGTTTGCATATAACAATAGTTATCACTCTAGTATTCAGATGGCCCCATTTGAGGCTCATTATGGACGGAGATGTAGGCCATCTATTGGTTGGTTTGAAGTAGGTGAAGCTATGTTGATAGGTCTAGATTCAGTTCATGAAGCTATGGAGAGAGTTCAACTTATAAGAGTAAGGCTGAAAATAGCTCAGAGTCGTCAAAATTCCTATGCGGATGTGAGGAGGAGAGAATTTGAATTTGAAGTTGATGATTGAGTGTTTCTAAAAGTGTCTCATATGAAGGGAATGATGAGATTAAGAAAGAAATGGTAGTTTAGTCCCTGATATGCTGGCCCATACAGGATAGTGAGACGTGTTGTAAAGGTGGCTTATGAGTTGGAGTTGCCCACGGAGTTTGCTTCAGTACACCCAGTCTTCCATGTATCACTCTTGAAGAAGTGCATTGGTGACCCAACTTTGGTTGTACCGATGGAGAGCACAGTTGTAAAGGATAGCCTTAGATATGAAGAGATTCCAGTTGAAATCCTTGATTGTCAGGTTCGGAAGTTGACGAATAAAGAGGTAGCTTCAGTAAAGGTTTTGTGGAGAAATCAGTTTGTCGAGGGAGCTACGTGGAAAGCCAAAGCAGATATGGTGGCTAAATACCCACATCTTTTTCCTTTAGGTTCAATTCCAACTTGAGGTACCAGTTTCCTCCTTAGTACTTTATTTAATTTCATGTGTAGCTCATGCCTTCCAGATTCTTTCATTTCAGTGCATGTATGGTGTTTCATGAATTCAGTTCAGTCATGTATCTTAGTCCGAAGTCAGCCACTCCGTTAGTTTTCAGCATCAAATATTTAGTATTTGGGATGGCAATTCCTTTCCCTAGTTATTCAGCATGTTCACCCACATTCAAGGATAAATGTTCTCAAGGGGGAGATATTGCAATAACCCAAAAGTCCCTAAGATCAGGCCCGATGGTTAAGCGGAGAAAATAGGAAAATGTTGCATCAAGTCATAGGATGACTCGTCTAGTTACACATGAAGTTAATCCACCAGTCGTGGAGTGACTCATGCAGTGGAGGTTGGCTGATTAAGAGTCGTGGTCAGGGGGTGACCATAGGTGGATGCCATGAGTCGTGGTGTCACTTCATGACTCATGAGGTGAGTCGTGTTCAAGAGGTCCGAATTGAAGGTGGAATTCAAGTAGATTTCACCAGTGAGGGCCACGAGTATTCCCCTACCTCACGACTCATGAAGTCCCTCGTGAGGACTGGTACAGTCTACTCTTTTGCAAATTTAGTAAGGGTGTTTTCATATTTTCTAAGCTCCTAGTTCCTAAACTACGTCATTTTAAGCTCCATTAGGAGAGTTTTAAGAAGGTTTAACCTATCCTAAGTCATTCTCTCCCATGCATGCAATATTAGAGAGTTTGAAAGAAGATCAAGCCTAGAATTCATCAAGTTCTTCCCCAAATCTCTAGGGATTTGAAGAAAGAGCGCAGAACCAGTTTACCAGGTATGTAGGGTCATGAATAAGAGTTTTCCTTTACTCTGATTCCCAAATCCCATCTCAAGTCTATGATTCTATGGGGTCTTAACCCAATTTATGAAATTCTCTATGTTTAATTCATGGGTCAATTCCCTTCATGCTTCGAACGATTTTTTAGGATTCATGGGCATGTTTTATACCTGTTTTTATTAGAATTCATGATTTCATGTTTTAAGAACATGATGCCCAATTACTCAAGTTTCATGAAAAGTTGAGTTTATGATTTATGCTTCCAAGTATGATGAAATTTCTAGAGTATATGAATATTTTCAAATTACCCATGAACATATTTATGGTTTTACTTATGATGTCTACTTCATGCAATTATGGTATTATGATTTGGGAAAGCTCACTCAAGTTAAGTAAGATTTCATGATTTAGCCAAGGCTAATAAGTTCAGTTATCTCAAGTTTTGGAGTCAAGACTCCCCACATGTTGAGATTTATGTTATGATTTGATCTATGAGTATATGAGCGTTATATATGTTTGAAAATAGTGTCTAGAACAGAGTAGGCTAGGTGTTCCGGGGATCACCAGTCTCACAAACTACGCGCCAACGTAGGTATACTTTGGGGCCTTTCAAAAGAGCATTTCCCGAGCCCAAGGGCCCACTGTGATATCACACCTTAGTTAATCCTTTGCCCTGCCAAGGCTTAGGATGGCTCTGCTCCAGGTGGGAAAGACGTGGGATCATCATGTGCTTATACATGGTGTGTAATACCATAAAAACCTTAAGATCAGACCCGGGAGTTGAAGCGGAGAAAATTGAATTTTCTGCACCAAGTCATAGGATGAGTCGTCCAGTGACCATGCAGTGCCCCATGAGTCGTTAAATGACTCGTGAGATAGGAAAGAGTTGGTTAAGATTGTTGGCTTATGGGGCTGTCCATTAGACAAGCCACAACTCATGGTCAGATCAACGAGTCATTGGGTCACTCATGGTCAGGAGTTGGTATGAAGGTGAAATTTTAGGCAGTACACGTCACGACTCGGTCACCATGAGTCGTTGGGCACACCATTAGTCATGGTGTGTCCATTGTGGTGACCAGGGATGATAGAGTTTGCATACAATAACAGTTATCACTCNTGTGGTGACCAGGGATGATAGGTTTCTAGTGATGATGACGAAAGGTGACCACGAGTCGTGGTTAGGGACGACAAGTCATCCAGTCCCTCATGGGGACTGGCAGTGTGTTTTTCCCTTCAAATTTATTAAGGGATTTTTTTAATTGCGAAGTTCCTAAGGCATAAACTACGCCGTTTTAAGCTTATAATAGTGTGTTTTAAGAAGGGTTAAGTCATTCTGATACTATTTTAATTCATGCATGCAACCTTAGAGGTTTAAGAGGTGATCAAGCCTACTCTCTTCAAAGTTCTTCCTCAATTCTCCTTAGGCAATCAAGGAAGTTTTAAAATCAAATCTCTTCAGGTATGTAAGGCTATGAATTGGTGTAATTCTCCACACCCATGCCTAATTCTCTCTTAATTCATGAAAATTCTAATTGATGAATCTATGGGGGTTTTACCCAACATGTGAATTTCCTAAGTCTCAATCATGGGTGTGATTTAAGCATGTTTCTAATGTTGAATAATGATTAATGGCTAGATTTTACAATGTTTCCAATATAACTTATGATTTCAAGTTTTATTAACTATGATGCCCATCAATGAAAGTTCATGAAAGTTGAGATCTATAGAATATGTATTTAAGTATGATGAGATGTTTATGAAGAAAGTATGATTTCGATTTACCCATGTATATGTTCATGCTTTCAAATGGTCAAGTCTATGTCAAGCATGTTTAAGGATTGGGCAAGCTCATATGATCTAGTATGATTCATGAATTATCTAAATTTCATGTACTATCTTAACACATGGATTTTGGAGTTTAGACTCCCACTATTTTCATCTTGTGGTATGGTTTGAGCTAAGGCTCCTCATGTTATGATTTCAGATTTTATGTATATATGTTATGAGTCAGCTTCGTCACTAGATGATGGATCAACTTCGTTGAAAAATGACGGAGAGCATATATATGTTTTTGGGAGTAATGTGTAGCACCTAGTAGGCTAAGGGTCAGTCAACCCTATGCCTCAGAACTACGCACCAACATAGGTATGTTCAGATGATTGGGACCTCCGTTGTGAGCTTCCCCTGCCCCCAAAGGGCCTTCAACTTGATGTCTATATCATGGTAGCGTCCTTAGCCCTAGCAAAGCTTTGGATGGCTCTACCCACTTTTGTGTGATAGTTGGGACCATGTAAGATCTATCGTGGTAATGCCGGTTATATGACGAGTCTCCCATTGTTCCTCATGATTTCAGTTATGCATGTTTATCAGTCATGATAAGATGTTTTCAACAGGTTTGACCCAATGTTCAGTTTTACTTATAATTATCAGCTATTAGCTTTGGGTCATTCTATTCAGTTATGATGTTTAGTTACGCTCAGGTCATGATTTCAGAAAATAGCATGCAAGCCCTACTCTCAGAATCTTATCTTGATTATGTTTTATTATTTTACTTACTTAGTGGTTTTACTTACCTTGTTTAATCGGTAAACTCCACGTACTGACCACATATTCTATGTTGTATCATTTCATGATACATGCTCTGATATCCAGACTCAGTCCTACCGCTAGCCAGATTCCCAACATTTGTACTTCTCGATTAGGGTTTTTGAGTACTCATCAGTTATGTTCCATTTTTTTCAGTTTCAGACTATAGTGAGTTAGTTGGGGTCTTTTCCCATCAACTCATCAGTATTAGAGGCTTTTCGGACATAATATGTATTCAGTTTCAGACTTATATATGCATTCATATGATATGTTATGTTCAGACTTCCGCTATGTTACCTATGTTGAACTTCCATTTTATTTGAATGAGTTAGAGGTTACGTTCATGCCATGGGTCGACTTGGAGCCTCTTAGGGTTTTTTGCCCCGTTTCTCGATCGGGACCTATGTCCGATCGTGACAAACTTTTTATCCAAGCCTTAAATTTTGAAGTGTCCTAGGGTGTTTGAAAGCCGCATTGAGTGGATTCTTTTTCATGAGTGTGAAGTGCGCCACACTTATGACGAAGAGGCTACGAAACGTTTAGGAAAAGTTCCCTTCTTTCATGATCTTTGTCATGCGATGAAGTGTCTCTCTATCCTTCTACCTCATGATATACATGTATGAAGAATCATACCTCCTCATTGAGTTAATGGAAGAAGAAATGGAAACGAAAATGGCCACAACAATGAAAATGGATATGGGAACAAACAGGCCCCACCAGTCCATGAGGAGCATGTACTAGAGCCAGTTGCCCACATTGAGTTCAAGGCATCCATTCAGATGTTAGCTTAGGCCTTGACCACCCAAGTTAATCTGCAGGTGGTAGCGCATGTCCCTTATAACGGGAATGCGGTGGCAGCAAGAGAGAGATTTTTGGAGGATGAACCCTCGGGAGTTTCTTGGATCAAATGTGGACGAGGATCCACATGAGTTCATTGACCAGGTTCTTAAGATCATCCAAATCATGGGGGTGACCAGAGAAAAGTGCGCCGATCTAGCCTGGTATCAGTTGAAAGGGGTTGCGCACATATGGTTCAAGCAATGGAAGGACAGTAGGGCAGTTGGAGCAGGCCCTATTGGTTGGGATGAGTTTCATGCCGCTTTTCTGGATCAGTTCTTCCCTCGTGAGATAAGGGATATCAAAGCAGCCGAGTTTGTGAACCTAAAGCAAGGAAAGATGACAGTTCAGGAGTATGCCTTGGAGTTGACTCGTCTATCCAAGTATGCACCTGAGATGGTGTCGGATCAGAGGGTCCGATTGAGTCGATTCGTGCATGGGGTAGAATATTACCTAGTGAAGGATTGCCGAACCACGATGCTTCATCAGGACATTGAGTTTTCTCAAATAGTCTTGTACACTCAGCAGATGGAGGAAGTGTAGAGAGTGACTAGGAGAGAGAGGCCAAGAGTGCCAGGACTGATAGCTTTGGATTCTCCCTGTAGAGACCTAGTGGGCACCGTCAGTAGTCCCACCAGAGATCTTCAGCCCCAGCGCCTTCAACTATGAGTGTGTCATCCAGGTCCAGGCATGATTAGAGGGGACGAGCATCAGGCTCTAGAGGCTAGAGTAGCAGACTCGCAGAGACCAGCTCGCCAGAGTGTAGCAGATGTGGTCAGAGACACGTGGGTGTTATACCCTGAAAGACCTAAGATCAGACCCAGGAGTTGAAACAGAGAAAAGAGGAATTTATGCACCAGGTCATAGGACGAGTCGTCTAGTGACCCGTCAGGAACCCCACAAGTTGTTAAGTGACTCATGGGGAGAGGCTTGAACTTGGTTGAAAATTTGGAAATTTAAGTGAACACGGGTGTGACCACGATTCGTGGTCAATACCACGAGTCGTCATGTGAGTCGTAGTCAAGGATTGGACGAAAGTTGGAAAATTTGGCAGTGTACCTAACAGATTGGTCATTATGTCTCTCGTGGTGACTCTCAGAAGAATTTTAGTAGTGTAAATAATGAATGCAGAACACGAGTTATGGACAGGGATGACGAGTCGTTTAGTCCCTCATTGGGACTGGCAGTCTGTTTTTCCCTACGAGTTTATTAAGGGCTTTACTATAATTCCTACGCTCCTAAGGCCTAAACTACATCATTTTAAGCTCAGAATAGAGTGCTTTAAGAAGGGTTAAGTCACTCTAAGCCTATCCTAATTCATGCATGCAAGTTTAGAAGCTTGAGAGGTTATAAAGCCTAGTTCTACAAAGTTCTTCCTCAATTATCTTTGGGAAATCAAGGAAGTGTGAAAATCATATCCCTTCAGGTATGTAAGGCTATGAATGGGTGCAATTGTCCACACACATTCCCAATTCCCTCTCAATTCATGATGTTCTAATTGATGATTCCATGGGGTTTTTACCCAATGCATGAATTTCGAAGCTTCAACCATGGGTATGATCAAAGAATATTTTGAATAATGAATTATGATTAATGGGGAGATTTTACAATGTTATAAATTATAAATTTTGTTTTCAAGTTTTCTAAACTATGATGTCCATCTATGAATGTTCATGAATATTGAGATCTATGAGATATGTGTTCAAGCATAATGAGATGTTTATGAGGAAAGTATTATTTCAAAATATCCATGTTTATGTTAATGTTTTCAAAGTGAAACATGTTGATTTCAAGTATGTTTAAGTATTGGGCAAGCCCATATGAACAAGTATGTTTTATGATTTCATAAATTAGCTTACCACATGGTTTTAGAGTCAAGACTTCAATTATTTTCAGCTTGTGGTATGCTTTAAGCCAAGGCTCCTCATGTTATGATTTCAGATTATACATGTCTATTATTATTCAGCTTCGTCACTAGACAATGGTCAGCTTCTTTGAAAAATGATGGAGAGCATATGTATGTTTTTGGGAGTATTTTATAGCACCGAGTAGGCTAAGGGTTAGTCAACCCTATGCCTTAGAACTACGCGCCAACGTAGGTATGTTAAGATTATTTGGGACCTCCCATGTGAGCTTCCTCTTCACCAAAGGGGCCTTCATCTTGATATCGATATCATGGTAGCATCCTTAGCCCTAGCAAAGCTTTAGACGACTCTGCCCACTTGAGTGTGA
This sequence comes from Datura stramonium, assembly GCA_018107945.1. NCBI lineage: Eukaryota > Viridiplantae > Streptophyta > Magnoliopsida > Solanales > Solanaceae > Datura > Datura stramonium. Next base: position 100,166 of record JACEIK010003804.1, on the reverse strand, counting down.
TAGTCGGGACCACGTAAGCTTTAGCGTGGTAATGTCGGTTATATAACGAGTCTCCCATTTTTCGTCATGATTTCAGTTATGCATGTACATCAGCCATGATATTATGTTTTCAGCAGGTTTTACCCAATGTTAGCTTTACTTATGATTATCAATTTTCAGCTTTGGGTCATTCGATTTAGTTATGATGTTTAGTTATGTTCAGAACATGATTTCAGAAATAACATGCAAGCCCTACTCTTAGAATCTTATCTTGATTATATTTTATTATATGCATGATATAATGATTTTACTTACTTAGCGATTTTACTTACCTTGAATACTCATTACATTCCACGTACTGACTGTATACTGTATGTTGTATCATTTCATGATACATGCTCCAATATCCAGACTCAGTCCCTCCACAAGTCAGATTCCCACAATTAGCTTTCCTCAGCCTTAGTTGGTGAGTCCTCATCTTGCTTGGGCCCTTCTTATTAGTTGTACTTCGTCTTTTATGTTTTCAGACTATAGTGAGTTAGTTGGGGTCTTGTCCCATCAACTCGTCAATATTAAAGGCTTTTTCATACATAGTTTGTATTCAGCTTTAGATTGATGTATGTATTCAGATGTTATCTTAGGCCTTGACCACCTCGGTCAATTAATAGGCAGTAGCGCATGTCCCTCATAATGGGAATAAGGTAGGGACAAGTGTTAGAGACTTTCTGAGGATGAACCTTCATGAGTTATTGGGATCAAAGGTGGACAAGGATCCATATGAGTTTATTGAGGAAATTATGAAGATCACGCAGATTATAGGAGAGGGCCAGGACTGATAGATTCAGATTCTCCTAGTAGCGACCTAGTGGACACTGTTAGTAGTCCTAGCAATGATCTTCAGCCCTAATGCCTTCGGCTATGAGTGTGCCATCCTGGTCTAGGCGCGATCAGAGGGGACGAGCATCAGGATCGAGAGGTCTGAGTAGAATACCCGTAGAGATCAGCCCTCCAGAGTGTAGCAGATGTGGTCAGACACACACAAGGTTGTGTTTGGCGGGTACATGTGCTTGCTTCATGTGCGGGAAGCCCCAACACATTCTTAGGGAATGTCCATTAACCAGACAGGGTCATGATAGGGGTCAAGGCCCAGCTTCTAGTTCATCAGCTCCACCACCACGCGTAGCTCAACAGGGGGCATCTACTAGTACAGGTGGCCAACGCCAAAACCAATTTTATGCCCTAGCATCCCGTCAGGAGTAGGAGGTCTCCCCAGATGTAGTCACTTGTATGTTACGAGTATTCCATCTTGATGTATATGCATTGTCAGATCCTGGGGCTACTTTGTATTTTGTGATGCCGTATGTTGATAGTAGTTTCAGAGTCAGTCCCGAAATCTTATCAGAACCCTTCTCAGTCTCTACTCTAGTTGGTGATTCAGTTATACCTAGATGGATGTATAGAAATTATCCTATAACAGTCCTTGAGAAAGTCACCTCTACAGATTTCGTAGAGTTAGCCATGAACGATTTTGATGTTATATTTGGCATGGATTGGGTATTTGCATGCTATGCCTTAGTTAATTGCAGAACCCGCGCAGTGGAGTTCAGATTTCTGAGTGAGCCAGTCTTAGAGTGGAAGGGTAGTTTAGATGTTCCTGTAGGTCATTTCATTTCCAACTATAAGGCCAGAAAGATGATATCTAAGGGTTGCGTGTACCATCTAGTTAGGGTTAAGGATGCTACTTCCGAGACCCCGACTATCTAGTCAGTTCCAGTAGTATGTGAGTATCCAGAAGTGTTCCCAGATGATCTAGTAGGAATTCCTCCCAAGCGGGAGAATAATTTTTGTATTGACTTCTTCCTGATACGCAACATGTATCTATTCCTCCTTACAGAATGGATCTAGCTGAGGTAAAGGTGTTAAAGGAGGAGTTGAAAGACTTTTTTGACAAGGGTTTCATCAGACCGAGCAAATCCCCGTGGGGTACACCAGTCCTCTTTGTCCAAAAGAAAGATGGTTCTCTTCATATGTGCATTGATTATCGGCAACTGAACAAGGTCACCATGAAGAACATGTATCCTCTCCCCAAGATTGATGATTTGTTTGACTAGCTTTAGAGTGCTAAGTGCTTTTCGAAGATAGATCTCAGATCCGGATACCATCAACTCAGGGTTCAGGAGAATGACATCCTGAAGACAACCTTCAAGACTCGGTATGGTCTCTATGAGTTTGTAGTTATGTCTTTTGGACTAATGAATACTCCTGCAGCTTTTATGGATTTAATGAATAGGGTGTTCAATCCATACTTGGATACGTTCGTAATTGTGTTCATAGATGACATCCTAATATATACTCTTGGAGCGAGGAAGAGCATGCCGCTCATTTGACAGTGGTGCTACAGACTCTCAAGGATTGCCAGTTGTATGCTAAATTCAATAAATGCAAGTTTTCGATGAACTTAGTGGCATTTTTGGGTCATGTGTATCAAGTAAAGGTGTACAGCAAGACTCTCACAAGATAGAAGCAGTGAAGAATTGGCATAGACCAGTGAATCCTTTAGATATCAAGAGCTTCTTGGGTTTAGCTGGGTATTATCAGAGACTTGTTGAGGGTTTTTCATCTATTGCAGCACCACTGACCAAATTGACCCAAAATAAAGTGAATTTCCAATGGTTGGAGGCTTGTGAGCGGAGCTTCCAAGAGTTGAAGACTCGACTCACCTTAGCACCGGTATTAACCCTACCTGTGGGTACCGATGGGTTTGTGGTATATTGTGATGCTTCGTGGGTCGTACTTGGTTATGTATTGATGCATCTTGGTAAGGTTATATCATATTCTTCTAGGCAATTGAAGGTTCATGAAAAGAATTACCCGACTCATGATCTCGAATTGGCAGCGGTAGTATTTGCCATGGATATTTGAAGATACTATTTGTATGGGGTCCATATAGATGTGTTTACGTACCACAAAGAAGGTGGTTGGAGTTACTTAAGGATTATGATATGAGTGTCCTTGACTATCCGAGCAAGGATAATGTGGTAGCAGACACTCTTAGTTGGCTTTCTATGGAGAGTGTGTCTCATGTAGATGAGTGGAGGAAGGAGCTGGTGAAGGATGTGCATCCGCTTGCACGGTTGGGAGTTCATTTAGTTGACTCGATCGGTGGGGGTGTTATTTCTCAAAATGGATCAGAATTATCCTTGGTGACTGATGTAAAAGCTAGAGAAGATTAGGATCCTATCTTGGTGAAGTTAAAGGAAGTCGTTCAGCATCAGAAGATAGAGGTCTTCTCTAAGGGGGGAGATGGTGTGCTCCAATATCAGGGTCGATTATGTGTACTAGATGTTAATGAATTAAGAGATCAGCTGTTTCACAAGTCTCATGGTTCTATGTACTCTATATATCCAGGTTCCACCAAGACGTACCGTGACCTATGGGAAGTCTATTAGTGCAATGACATGAAGAAGGACATAGTAGAATTTTTAGCTAAGCGTCTGAATTGTCAAAAAGTAAAGGTTGAGCACCAGAGACCAGGAGGTGTATTTCAAGACATCAGTATTCCTACTTGGAAGTGGGAGGAGATCAATATGGACTTCATCACAGGGTTGCCTCGCCATCTTAAATAGTATGACTCCATTTGGGTGGTCGTGAATAGGTTGACCAAAGCAGCTCATTTCCTATCTGTCAAAACTACTGAACCTATGGAGGATTATTCTAAATTATACATTTGAGAGTTAGTTTTCTTGCATGGAGTGCTCTTGTCCATCATATCAGATAGAGATACTCAGTTTACCTCCATGTTTTGGAGATCGTTTCAAAAGGGACTTGGTACTCAGGTCAAGTTTAGTAGAGCATTTCACCCGCAAACAGATGGTCAGGTGGAGAGGACTATTCAGACTCTAATGGACATGTTCAGAGCGTGTGTGATTGACTTTAAGGGTAGTTGGGATTACCACTTGCCTCTCATTGAGTTTGCGTATAACAACAGCTACCATTCCAGCATTTAGATGGCTCCGTTTGAGGCTCTCTATTGGCGGAGATGAGATCATCTACTAGTTGGTTTGAAGTCGATAAAGCTGCAATGATAGGACCAGATTCAGTCCACGAGGTTATGGAGAAAGCTCAACTTATGAAGGAAAGGTTGAAAACAACTCAAAGTCGCCAAAAGTCCAATGCAGATGTTAGGAGGAGAGAACTTGAGTCTGTGTCACGACCCGAACGGAGGCCCGGATCGCAACACGGGACAAGCAGCCCCGAGATACCCCAAGTCAACCCATGGCATAAGCGTACATCTAACTCAATCAAGAACTGAATAACCGTCAATACAATCATAGCGAAATTCTAACTAGAATATAACATCAGAATATAAAATCCGAAGCTGAATACATACATATGTCTGATGTTACACCCCGTAAATTCTCGACATGTAGATGGCCTATTCGCATGTTGGTTAAGAGTTTTTGAATGCCATACATGCTAGGAAAAGGCCCGGGGAAAGATCAGATAAGAGACTCGTCGAACCATCGCGAAAGGAGCTGGGGCAGAGCCCCCCCGTGATGGCAACGTGCCACGGAGAGAGGGCCTCCGTGTTGGCGTCGTGTCACGGAGGCCCTGTCCAGGCCCAAGTATAAAAGCCTCCAACTTCGATTTAAATGTTATATTTCAGATAATTTTCCAGAGAAGTCGAGGGAAACAGAGGGGGAACGAAGGATCCTTGATAACATTAGTTCGGTTACGCCGTCAAATGCAGTTCAAACTCAAATTAACTCCAGATACTGAGGTATTAAGCAGCAAGGAGCATTCCTACGGATTTAGTTTCGTAAAATTCGGCCGGCGAATCATCGTGCTACCGAGCTAAGGTAAGTGGAATTGGTCCAAATTAGTGTCAATATACTCCTAGCCGTAAAGTGAGTATTTCTCCCTTCGAGACTTTCGAGAAATAGCGAGTTTTCGACCGTTTTTCGATAAGCCAAAGTTTGGGCTATATATATATTGAAAGTGATGTTTTCTTCCAGAATATTAGCATA